>CM051707.1:2778865-3071365 GCA_028022725.1 Lycodopsis pacificus | reverse complement strand
CCTTTGGCATCACTTCACCGCCTCTGCGTCAGTGTTCAGCCGCTCGGCTCTGGCCTGCACACACACACACACACACACACACACACACTCTCACACACTCGAGGCCTCGAGCTCAACACCCTGCGGCTTCTTCTGGCCAAATCATTGGAGCGTCTCACGCTTGAGCTGAATCTGCAATAAACGCTGGCAGCGTATCTCCACAGCTGCACTGCTCAGACATATATGGAAGCGAACCAACTCTTTCCACATATCGACCTCCTTCCTCTCCTGCATCCAGGTTACATTCTGCATTTCTAATTTAGTTTCTGTTTGCATTCAATAACTTGTTACTCCCTGGTATGTATGAGATGCAGGAGTCAGTTCAAGTCATTCAAAGTTCCTGTTTGATAATCATGAATCTTGACTTTTGCGCTGCTTGTGTTATATCTCGTGTGGGTGGCCCACGTGACTGTCCGTTGCCCACCGTTACTCACTGGTTGACGATCGTTGATGGTTGCCGTGGTGCATTGGAGTTGCTGGGTTCGGCTCAACTGATTGAGCTCACGGTAGCGCCATGAACAAAATGAACGGGCCTTTACAGAAGCAGTAACCAGTCAGAACACCCAAAACACGGGGCGGTTGAAGACGAGGTGGTTCTTCTGACACATTTCTGCAGCAGAGTTCCAGCAGACTAAACGTCGCTCAGGTCGTCTGAATCGCAGCATTGTGATTGTTCCGTGTGACATTATTTTGTCCGGCTTCCGCGAGGCTTTATTTTGAGCATAAATCATTTTTTTTAATGACTTCATTACCCGCCGGCTGCAAAGCTTCATTAACTCCAAGTAGCGGAGCGATCGTGGAATTATAACAATTTATTTGTGTTTTGGAACATTGCTGAAAATCGACATCATGAAGCACATTTTAATATTTTATTTTGTTGCTCGAGACATCCTTTATTCCATTTCTCCTCCCGAGTCTTCCTTTATTTGCAGATACACAGTGAATAGAGTTTGTGTACGATCTGTCCTCGTGTGTGCGTTTGTACATGGACGCACTAATGCGCGTGTTGCTCTGCGGCAGCAACGCGGCCGGCGGGTGAATTACGGATGCGATGGGATCTGGGAAGTTGTTTCTCTCACCTTCCTCTGATCCATCGCGTTTCTCTTTCCTTCAGCGGAGCAGTGTTTAGATCTTTCACGTGGAGCTTTATTCACAAGTTTTCTTTTGTGTCTTTTAGCCACATTAGCGATGCGGCTCCAGGAAGGGCCCTTTGGTCCGTACGTTCATGTTCTCCGGAGCCGTTAGCGTGGCTGTAGTTTGTCTAGTTGCTCCTGCTTTACCACAGAGTTGAGGCTACTGACTGACCCCTGTCCCCCCCCCCCCCCTCCTCTCTGTTTCTTCCTGTCTGTGCACAGAGAGCAGCCCATCTTCAGTACCCGGGCCCACGTCTTCCAGATCGACCCATGCACCAAGAAGAACTGGGTTCCCACCAGTAAACATGCCGTCACCGTCTCCTACTTCTACGACAACACCAGGAACGTCTATCGAATCATCAGCCTGGATGGATCTAAGGTGTGTGTGTGTGTGTGTGTGTGTGTGTGTGTTGTTTCTACCCAGAGAGGTGTTGTCTGGCGCCAACGCTGCCTTAGATTCCGTCCATAACGTCCCACCTCTGCTCAGCTCGTCTGACTTGTTTGCCTCGTCGTGGCCTCTGAGCTGCAGCAGCGGCATCTATGTGGCAGTGATTATTTTAGTCTTGAGAGAGGTGCAGGGGTGGAGTCAGCACAGTTATGTAAGAGCCTCTCTGGGTGACTACTGCTGTTGTTGAACCAGCAAGTTCTGCTGGAAATAGCAGCGATCGGGTGGGTTGGAGCTGGAGGACGTTATTATCCAGACAAACAAGTCAAAGACAAAAAGTCTTTTCAGCAGAGAAGAAGAAAACAAGCGAGACAGATTGTTTAAAAAAAACTTCTAGGAGGGAGAAAACTTTTGTTTTGAACTTCTGAAATGAAGTAAATACAGATAAATCCCCGTCACTGACTGCACGTGGGTTTGGTTGTCCTGTTTTACCAGAATATGTTTTTTCCAAAGAAGTCAAAGTGATTTTTCAAGACAATAAAGAAAGAGGAAAGTCTAAAAAAGAACACATATTGACTTTGTGTAGCATTTATGCTTTCTTCTATGAATTGTCTCGCCTCACCCTTTCTTTTTTAATCACGTCGTTCCGTATATATATTTAACAAATATGAAGTGTTTCTGTATAATTCACAAGCTCACTCCTTTGCTAACAGTTTTGACAGTTTTCAGTCAGTCTACACGTACGACCACGTTTTCAAGCAGACTTTGTCTTTATTTCTTCAGACGTTTCTTTCCATTCTGCTATTTATAAATCTTTCTCTTCACTTCTAACTCCTTACAGTCTTTAGAGACAAACTTTCTGTCAACCGGCTGAGTGTAAAAAAAAACAGCTGTTTCCGCCAATATGCATGGAGTCGCCAAATCACTTTTGAATTTTGTGCAAAATTGCAATTTCCTCTCTGCTTTTTATGACACACTGTGTCAAGCTACTCACATGTAAAATGATATCTGAAGAGTAACTCGCCATCAGGCTGAAAGGCCGTGTGTTAGGCCACACCCAGCAGTGATGTCACGGCGTCCCGGAGCACACCTGTACGTCACTGCAGCAAGGTGAGAATGGATTCAAGGTCCACTTACTGGCTTGTTCCGGAGCTTTCAACCCACGTTTTTTTTTTGCCGTTTCCTCAAGAGTGAAACGAGGAGCTCGGACGTGTGCGATTCAGTCAAAAGCGTCAGAGAAGCGAGTGAGTGAACCTTGAGTTCACGTCTCTCTTGTGAAGGATAAAGACGTCTTCACGGGACATTTGAAATCTTTCTCTTCACCCTCTGCGCTCGCCGCTCTGCCAGCGAGTCCTCCCACTCTGATGGAGAACACGACGCTTCAGAACTCCTCATTCGCTGCTTCCTGTTTAACCAAACAGTGGGACATCAAACCCACGCCTTTACACGACACACACACTTGTATTACCACCGCTTCTCCGTATAATCAAGACATCCAGCTGCTGTCGTCAAAGCCTCCATTACGTCTGTTTCCTGAATCCACGACTCGGCGTTAACAAACTGTGTTAACTTGTCTTGTCCTCAACAGGCCATCATCAACAGCACCATCAGCCCCAACATGACGTTCACCAAGACGTCGCAGAAGTTCGGCCAGTGGGCCGACAGCCGGGCCAACACCGTCTACGGCCTCGGCTTCTCGTCGGAGAGCAGCCTGGCCAAGGTGAGAGCCCCGGGACGCATTCATAGTAAAAGTGTGCACGCGCTCGCTCAGAAAACATGCATGTGGTCGTGGTCGTGGTCGTGGTTGAGCTGTATTAATTGCTGCTGCTGTTTCTAGTTTGCAGAGAAGTTTGCCGAGTTCAAGGAGGCGGCGCGGCTAGCGAAGGAGAAGTCTCAGGAGAAGATGGAGCTCAGCAGCTCTCCCTCTCAGGTGACTCACAGCATCAGTGAAACGCAGCAGAAACATTTAAATTACTATAGAATAAAACTATAAAATAGAACAAAGTGTTTAAGAAGAAGCACTAAACTAAAATATATTATAAAAAGGAAGGAACCATACAGACTCAGTTCATAGAAATCCGGAGAGAAATGGCTGCAGGATTCATAAAACCGAATGGTGTAAACGCGGTTCTTTATAAATCAGACGAGAACCTTTTTGTCTTTACACAGAGTTTAATGCGGCACAGTGTAAAAGCATCGGAGCCTCGCCTTGCATTCACACATCTGGAGCCAGATGTCTTTATATTGGTGCAGAAGCTCATAAAGCTCACGTGCGCCCTCAAACCAGATGTTTCCTCCTGCAAACCTGTCCACTTTAAATCCAGGGCTCTGACCCGATCGCTAGATGCTAGCAGCTAATTCTGAGCTAACGAGGCAGTTTCCTTCTTGAGAACGTGCTGGTTTCATGCTGGTTCAATATGGTTCATGGTGGAGTACGTCCTCCATTCAGAATCAGTGTTAATTCAATGTTAACACGTTGACAATGTGACACCGAAGCCAAATTAGAAATTGATGGGGAATGAATGCAGTTCATACACTTTCATGTTCCACTCAGCATTCTGCTCACATGAAACATGACTCTGTGGCTTCTTTTACCTCCTCTGCTCTCCCTAAAGCATCCTCAGGGTGGCGCTGTAAAAAGGAATGTGTTGTCAGTCAACAAACCTGGTAAAAAGAAGGTAAAAAAGAAATGGAAAGCATCATTTTCATGACTCAAATGACCCCCCCCCCTCCCCCCCTCCCCCCCAAACTCCCCTCTGCAGCATTCAATGTGAGCACAATGTCAGATTTCTGCCCGTTGTTTCTTCAGGTCCTGTGTCTGTCACCCTGATGTCAGACTAACAACCAGAGCAGCATCGTCTCTGTGAATTTATCCCACAAAACCCTCCAGTTCTCCTTTCATGCTCTCACACAGTGACAGTCAGCTACAGTCGGGGTGTTTGAGCAGCTGTGACAACAATTACACCGAGATGAATGAAAAAGGAGACTTCCTGTTTCTGTCTTCAGAAACGTTTTGTCTAAAATGTGTGTGCGTTAAACCAGCCGGACAACCAACTGAAACCCACGTACATGCATACACGAACATCCATATGCACACATACTTACCTGTTTTTCATTTTTTTTTGGTTTGTTTTCTTAATTATTATTATATATTTTTTTTTTCCCTCCATCTCAAAAGGCTCAAGGACATTCTCTCTCACACACACACACACACACACACACACACACACACACACACACACACACACACACACACACACACACACACACACACACACACATATGATATTTGCTGGCTTTTATCCCACTGTTCTTGTCATCCTCTTGTTGTTATGTCTATGTGTTGTCTTAATATTGTCTCGTGTCTTTCAATAAAAAATTTATAAAAAAAAAAGAAGAAAACCAGCGGAAGCATCCCTCACTACATTTCAGCAGAAAATCCTGTTCATATTTGAGAGCACGGAATCATTCACACTGTCGATTATCGTTGTGTCTCGTAGTCCAAATGTACCAGGAACAGTTCAGCCGTTCAGGAAATATGTTTGGTCGTCTTCTTTGCAGAGAGTCTCGTGTCCGTGTGATAAATATGTAGCTGCAGCCGCTTAGCTTAGCTTAGCTTAGCTTAGCATGAAGACTGGCTCAAGCCTCATATTTATCATGCAGACATGAAACTCTCGGCATTAAAGGAAATTATCCGTTTTCCCTAAAAGGTTGAACTGTTGCTTCAACAACATCTCCATGTGTTTATGTTCTGCTAATATATACACGCTTCTGTTTACCGACGTGTGGAACCAGGAGTCGGCCCCAGGCGATCTGCTGTCACCGATGAGCCCAGAGAGCATCAACGGCACGGACGACGAGAGAGTCCCACCGGCCACACCTCAGCACGCCGAGCCCAGAGCAGAGCCTTCCCACAATGCACTGCCCTTCTCACACAGGTAAGCCAGGTTAGCACAGAGCCGAGAGGAGAAGAGGATCCCGCCACGTGACTTCCTGTTCTTTCCATTTGCATCCTGACGGTGAAACCATCACGCTGGGGAGCGTGTGCGAGACTCTCCGGAGTGCTGATTTAAAATGGAATTGGCACAGCGCGGCTCAGAGCGCTGCAGCTCGTGTCGATTCGCTCGCTCGTGTATTATTAATGTGTCCCCGGGCCTCTGGCCAGCATTACATTAAACCACTCCGCATGCTTCCTATTAATTATAAAGCACTAAATGAGTGGAGATAGTTTTGTCCGCTGTGCTTCGGGGCACATTAATGCAGCAGAAGAACTTTAACGAGTTATAACCACGTCGAAATCTAACTTTTCTGAATGCTTTTCACATTCTTCTGCCAAATGTTAAAAGCAAACTTCTGTATTTTTCAACCAGGACTATATTTTCCATGTTTTTTGTGTCCGAGTGACTAATGAGGACGACTCCTTTTGAAACCGGTCCAGTGTTGAAGGAGAAGACTGTCACCGGCTGTAACTTGCTTTTGTCCCCTGATTGTTGCCATAAGTGGAAGTTAATGACGGTGCCAGCCGGCGCCAATACATGACATCGCAGCCCTCCCGCTCATTACTGGACCGGTTTTGCACTAAAACATGAGGAAACAAGCTCCAGCTTTAAATATACATGAGCTGCAGCCCTTCTAACGGTCTCCTCTTCACGTCCCAGTTCATCCAACATCAATAAGCACTGGGAGGCAGAGCTGGCGGCTCTTAAAGGGAACAACGCCAAGCTGACCACGGCTCTGCTCGAGTCCACGGCCAACGTCAAACAGTGGAAGCAACAGCTGGGGGCCTATCAGGAGGAAGCGAAGTGGCTCCACAAACGGGTATCGCTGCAGTCATTAACGTGATCTCGTTTGGTGATGAGTCAGCGTCGGCCCTGTGTTGATGGTTTATTTTGTATCCCAGGTGACGGAGCTGGAGTGTGTGAGCGGCCAAACCACAGTGATCAAATCCCAAAAGACAGAACTCCACCAAACGATAGAGGAGCTGGAGTCGGCTCTGAGGGCCAAGGAGGAGGTACGAGTCTGTGTACCGAGGAGCGCTACGCGTCTTATTTGAGCTTTAATACGTACTTTCTCTTTTTGGATTACTTCCAGGAGTTGGAGAGTCTTAAAGAAGAGGTGCAGAGTGCCAACGAGTTTCACCCTCAAAAAGACTCCCTGACACGGAAGCTACAGGTGAGTGAACTACAGGTGCACCTGTTGCTGCTAATGCTGCGTTCACGACATATTGGACAGTCTGTAAATATGAGCAGCTGAAACGAGGTGAATTTCTTTCATAATTTCTTTTACAAAAATTGTAAAAAAAAACTATGGAATCTATACATCCAACATTCGTATCCAAAAGTGTAACGAATGTTCGAAATAAAAATGGAGATTCGACGTGTTATCTACTTTAAACTATTCACATTGTTACAGCCTCTCCTCTCTGTGCGAAGTCTTACAGAATATTTGTCACGTGACTGTTGCTCTCAGTCAAATCAATCATGGCTTCTGCATAAATGAAAACATACGACAACAACTAGTCTGATGCACCAAATTGTGACGGGCATGTTCTTTTTATTTTGTTGTTTTTAGGACACGGAGTCGATGAACCAGGCGTTGGAGGCCCGGCTGAGCGACCTGGAGCAGCGTCTGCAGAGCAACCAGCAGGAGAGGGAAGCCTTCCGCAAGAGCCTGCGCTCGCTGCTGCAGCTGCTGGACGGGAAGCTGTTCGAGCTGACGGAGCTGCGGGACGCGCTGGGGAAGCTCATCGAGAGCAGCTAGAGAGACCGACGCAGTCGCAGCCGCAGCCAGAGAGACCAACGCAGACGCAGCCGCAGCCAGAGAGACCAACGCAGACGCAGCCAGAGAGACCAACGCAGCCGCAGGCGCAGCCAGAGAGACCAACGCAGACGCAGCCAGAGAGACCAACGCAGACGCAGACAGAGAGACCAACGCAGACGCAGCCAGAGAGACCAATGCAGCCGCAGCCAGAGAGACCAATGCAGCCGCAGCCAGAGAGACCAACGCAGCCGCAGCTACACAGAGGAAACGACCTGCATGTTGGCACATCACGTCGTCACCGACATGTAACTTGAATTTTCTTTTCTTCACATTTATACGTGTAAAGGTTTACACACGACTTTATGCATTTAAAAAGGTACATTTGTGTTTTTTCTTTGCTACGGTACATGTTTACACAGAAACCAAGTAAAAGAGGCTTTGCTTGGTCCATGCCTTCCCTCCACTCCGCTCTGGAACATTCTTAACACGCGTTTCTTTAATATCATGCCGTTTGCGGGGACATTTTGTATTTAATGAGTTAATTGAAGGAGAGCGGCGCTTTCTGTTTTTGGAGCTTGGCGTTGGTGCGTTGTGCCGTCACCTGGAGCCGGTGATCGTTCGCTTTGTTTTTTCTCCTCCTCATCTTCTTTCTTTCATCGTCCGCCAAAACGAACACTTGGGAGTCAGACGAGATGGACTCCAGCTTTTCCTACACTCGGATTCATTTGTATTCAGTTGAACGTTGGAGGTTTGAAGGCCGCTTCGAATGTTATGAAGAGACAAAGGTTCCTTCTGTGACTATAATCCACCGAGGGACTGCCAAAAAATAACAAAAAAAGACGACCGGTGAGGACTCTTGTCTTATATTCTTATACAATATGTGAGCAATACAAAAAAAGGGAGCTTCAGAGGGTAAATAAACACTTTCCACTCTCACTTTCAGGTACTTTTACTCCTCTCTCGGATATGTTTAAACCACAAGCGAGATTTTATTCACTTTCTTTCTAAACTTTTTTTTTAAAGAATATAAATTCATAGTGCACTTGTAAAAATGGAGTTTGTGTGTATGAGTGAATCTCTCTCCTCTCGTTTCTGTTGCGACTTGAAGTGCAAAGATTGAATCCTTTTTTGATTTGTTGTTAATTTATTACTAACTGTTACTGAAGATGAAAGTTGTACACAAGCAGAGATCTTTATTTGCATCTTGTTTTCACTTAATCTTAAATGTCTGGTACGTGGGTTGTCGAAGTAGTTTTGTTTTTTGGAAAAACTGGCAATATTTTTGAACTATTTATGAAGATGAGAATATAAAGAAGGCGATTGCTGGTGGGATTTGCAGAGAATGTTCTTTTCCTTTTGCCAAATAACATTTTCCTGTACAGATTTGAACTGTAGCTGACGTCGCCGCTGGTCCAGAGACGCACCAACGGTAGCGGACTAGCGCTACTTTATTTTTTTGTGGGATTTACTATTGCCAAAAATTCAGCGCCGTTCAGAGGAATAAGTATACACACACCTGAAGAACACTATTTAAGGGCTTGTTGTTGGTTCGGGTACATTTGGGAGACTTGAAATGATTTTAGCGGTGACTCTATCATGTTGAAAATTATGAATATTACAGCTTGAAAGGAAAAAAATAAAACATTTGAATAGACTTTTAAATGTTGATTATACCACATGCTTAAAAACACAAATTGTAATTTTGAGTTTATAGTAAAAGAACCAAATGCAACTTGTCGTGTCGTTCTTTCACAATCTGGGCTGCACATCGGTACTTTGAGTAAAAGTAGTAATACTAGTGTAAAAATACTTTTACTGGCAAAATCTAGAGTAAAAATACAAACGTAACGGCATGAAAATACACCAAAGGTCTGTCTGTTTATATCAATAATCATAATGTATTAGTTTATTCATTTTGTTTTAATCTGCAAAGTGAAGAGTTAAACACATGATATAATCCATCTATTAAATGTTTATAAACTACTTAACAATGGGGTTTAAAATAACAGACACCGGAGAGTATTCTAAGACAACATGTTGGTGCTTAATTTTATTTTGAAAGGGAAATATAATCAGGATATAGAAAGCGGAGAGGAATGTCATGATAGGAAACAAAAAGAGCAACAAAAAGGAAAACTTTATAAAGTACATTTACATTTGTATGCTTTTAAAAATCATTTTAAAATATGAAGTTTCAATAAATACTTCAATACATTTAGGCATGCGGATATAATTTTACATTTCATTACAGTATTTTAATTCATAAAAATGACTTTTCTTCTTGATTATTGCACTTACGTTGTGATGGGTTCGTCACATGCATAAGGTCGTAAAAGGTTCAACTAGTGTTTAAAAAACAGGTTTTTGTCAAAAGCACGATGGTTTAATAAGCTCAAATTAAAATATAAAATAAGAGAGCAGTGTGATGAGTTACTGCCACTGAGCTAACATCTGCTGCCAAGTTGTACTGTTACACATGATGTAAACAATGTTAAATATCATTAACGATCTCCGTGGATGGAAGAGAAGCACAGTTTGAGCCACGATGTCGTCGCACTGCATGCAACACGTTCAAGAGTCACGATGATTTTCTAACACTTAGCAACAGTTTCTCTCTTTAAACGGCAGCTGTTTAACTCCATTACGTTCACAGTGAACAGTTTGACACCTTTTGTTTTCCTCGCCGAGAGTTTTAAGGAGATTATTGACGCCACTGTCACGCGTCTGTGCGGGAAATGTGAAGACGATTAGCTTAGCTTAGCATAAAGACTGGAAATGGGGGGGGAGGGGGGGGGACAGCTCTGTCGAAAGCTAACGACTAACGACTCAAAACCTCACAAATTAACACGTTATATCGTGTTTGTTTCAACCAAAAGTGTAAAACTACAGTTTAAAGGAGTATTATGCGTCCAATGTTTTACTATAATTAAACACAACGCTCATTTTATCACCTTTCTTTTTTAGCAAACGCTTATGTACTCATACATCCGGCCAATACAGAGCAACGGTAGCTTCTTTTAACTCTTGTTTCTACTTTATTGGTCTGGTTAACAGCATTCAGTCGTCTTTTATCATGTTAAACAGACAAAAAATACAGTTTAATCAACGCTGGTAGGTGGTTTTTCTCATTTAAACAAAGCTAGCAGTCCCCCCCGTTTCCACTCTTTAAGCTAAGCTAAGCTAACCATCGGCTAGCTGTAGCTCAGACACGAGTGTATTTCTGACCTTCTCATCAAACTCTCGGCCTGAAATAAGATGAATGACTTTCCACCCTAACAAAAGTCAAACTATTCCTGTTAAATGTAACCATCAGTGCATTACTTGTTAAATACAGGAGAGTACGGTGAGATTCAGTTAAAGACAGGTTTGACACAGTTTAACACATAATAAAGAGACTGGTATAAAACACACACACACACACACTCCATAAGTAAACAAGCTTGGAAAACGAATGTTTGAAGGCAGTGGAAGGAGAGAAGACTCTCTCGGGTTAATAAAATGACAGTACAAATAAATAAAACGATCACATGTGATGTAAATGTTGACCAGCAGAGGGCGATGAAGCCTCAGACTTCAGCTCGTTCCTGCAGGCAGGCTTCAACATGCTGCCAGGAGAAGCTTCTACATCATGTGTCCGAACTACATATCCTGGAGTTTGTTACACACGTGTGTTTAAAGTATATAAATAGAGGGGGGGGGGGCATCTGCAGGTTGTTTTCTCAAGTAATCGATTAACCGCCGAGTCTAAAATAGTGAAACATGCTCACAAAGAGACGATTTCAAATGGCTTCTTTTGTCCCAAGAAACAGAAAGTGACGTAAAACAGATAAAAGCAGCAAATCATCACATTTCAGGAGAATCATTTCAGTTTCTGCTTCAGAGAGAAATTACAAGAACAATTGTTTAAATACTTTGTATTCTGCAGAATTGTTCCAGCAGAGTAGAGCTCCATTAAAAAAATATTCTTTTGTATGTTTTTGGGTCTTGAATTGTGATTGAACGGTAATTAAATGTATGATAATGTGGGGCGATCGTCATTATTCATTAGAGAACTCTCTTTATATATTAAAATGTTTCATCCATCCCTTTGAGTTTCAGAGAAAACGACAAAAGCTATATTCAAGTAATCGTTTATATTTCAATTGGTGCTGAATATATATATATATATATATATATATATATATATATATATATATATATATATATATTATATATATATATATATATATATATATATATATATATATATATATATATATATATATATATAATATACTTTGTCAAAATACTGACCCGGTCAAAATGGCGTCCTTGGATGCACAAGTCAACAGATATAATTTGTTATGAATATGTATGATAAAACTACAGGTGTTATCTCCAGCGTTTGTGTTTGTGAACCAGCTTCTGATCCTGTGTTGTTGGGTAAACAGTAAACCAGGCAGACGGTTTATTTGGACATCAACTCTCCCTCGTCAGCTACAGCGCGTTCAACTTTCAAAGTTCCGAACACGAATACGTAGATATTTATGGTTTTTTTGTCACTCCTGTTATTAGAAAACCTGCTCTTGGTTTTGGAATTACATTTCCCATGATGCTTTGGGGGGGGGGGGGGGGGGGGGGGATGTAAACAGGAAGTGCGATGTCATGAGTCAGTGAGTCACACTGTGGGAACCAATTTGAGCCCCATTTTTGGCAAATTGGCACCATTAAAAGCACAGTGTCAGCACTTCCTGTTTCCAGAACCGACGACGGAGATTGAAATGGACTTTGATGTCCTTCCCCTAAAATATGATGTCATTGTTAGAATATTATCTATCATATATATCTATCATTTTTAAAGTGAAAATGCTAAAAAACTAGCATGATTGATTTGCCAAGTACACAAATCAAAGCCAGTTTTTTACATTCTTCCCACTAGGATGATGAAATTAAAGTAGTAGTTTGACATTTTTTGGGAAATACACTCATTGGCCCATTTTGCTGAGACTGTCTGTATAATATGAAGCTACAGCCAGCAGCTCCATCGCCTAAAATGTCAAACGATTACGTCAAGGAAGTGGGAATGCTCCTCCTCTGCAGACACGGTTCTATGCAGTGACACATACAGTATCGATGGTTGTCGCGAATGTAAAAGTGTACAGCACACGTGTTCAGTGAACGCTTACTGCGTCGATGTAAGCGAGAGAAACGTAACAAACTAAATACTCACTTCCTAAAACAAACCCATCACAGCAAGCTACAGTACGACTCTGACAAGTAGACGACATGATGAGAGGTCAGAGGTTGTATCCTTGCCGAGGACGCCACAGCAACGACTTAAAAAAAGAAGAAGATTAGTGGTCCATCTTTACAAACGACACACAGAAGTATGAATAAAAAACAATGACATACTTCTGAGCGGTTTTCTGATATATAAAAAAGAAGAAAATCAAGTGTGTTTGTTCAAATTGTACCAAGCTACCTCCAGGTGAGTTAACCCCGGCTTGTCCGCTTGTTTCCTCTTCGTTTTGGCTCCACGTATCCATCAAAATAGAAACTTCCAACAGCTAGTTTTCCCAGTCAGTGCACGGCAGGCCTTCGTCCTCCGACTCGGAATCCGGCGAGGCCTCTTTGATTCGCCTCAGGGCCTCGTGGATGCTGCGGGTCAGAGCGTCGGCCGAGTGGGTGAAGCTCCTGTGTTGGCGCTGCTGCTCCGGCCGGGTCCGCACCTTCTTCAGCCGGACGCCCTGCCGGATCTGAGCCAGGATGTTGTCGACGTCGTCGTCCGGGTCCGGGGCCAGGACCCGCAGCTCGGCCTTCCTCAGGTGGAAACAGCCGCGTTTGAGGGACGCCAGCACCTCGTCCATGGGGGAGCTCGCTGCAGGAAACACACCAAGTCAGCCTCACGCACAAGACTTTTAAATACTGGATAATACGCAACTTAACACCTGTTTAAAGTATCAGGGAAAACCAGTGGGGACGCTAGAATTTTTTAACAATAATTCCTAATGTTGTAATTAATGAAGATAACAAAACCCGAACCTGGAAAAGCTGCAAGAAATGAATGTATGCATGCATGAAGAAGGCATGTTCACCTCTCGATATAAAGCAGTTATTATTGTAATTAAACGTGAACCTTTTCCTTTGTTCTGACTCACCTCTCCTCCACTGAGACGAGTCCAGCGAGGCCGTCTTCTTCAGCTTCTTCCTCGCCGTCTGCAGCTGACTGCTGTCAAAGAAGCGAGGGGAGAACGGAGCCAGAGGCAGAGACGAAGATTCAGACTCGCATTCAAGACGCCGCACCGGGCTGGGGTTAAACTCCCTGCCCTCACCCTGCTGGTCCTCTGAGGGAGGAGGAGGGGGAGGTGGTGGTGGTGGAGGAGGAGGAGGAGCACCCAGCGACAGAGGCAGCGAGAGGAAAGGAGGCGACGAGTCGAGGCTATCGAGTTGAACCGTAGGCAGAGAGACGCAGCTGCAGGCGTCAGGCGGAGGAGGAGCAGAGAGTTCCGGGAGATCGGAGACGCAGTCGGTCTGAACGCTGGCCGAGTGAGTGCCGTGCTGCTGGCCGGACCTCCTCCGGCCGGGAGGCTGACTCAGACGCAGCCGGCTGGACTTCAGGGTCACCTGGCCGGGATAACGCTGGTAACAAAAGATCAGACACGCCGCGGTCAGTCACAGGTTGCAGGAGCTCTTCAGAAGGAGCTGGACACCAGTGGACGTCTGAGCTTCTCACCTGCTTCAGGCTGCGAAGTCGGTCCAGAGTCCTCTGCCTGTCCTGACTCACTCTGGCGTTGCTCTTGGCTTCGTCGTCTTCCTCGGCTTCACCTCCCTTTACGGGGGAACAAGTTTGATTGTTTGGTGTCTCTTAGTGTGGTTCGCCGACGATGCAACTCGGACTAAACAACCGCACCGTTTGAAAAGGCGGCCGAAACGAACACACCCCCACCCTCCTAACCCTCCTAACCCGGTCCTAAATTTAAGGCATCAACCAATCACGTTGTGCCGAACGGACATATTTAAAACATACAGTATAAAGTTCAACAACACGGAGGCACCGTAGTCCAAACCAAGACGGCAAGGCAGCGCAGACCAGATCCCCTACTTCTGTTCTTACCTTTCACAATAAAAGCCCTGGACAAATACACCAGAGGGAGCTCAAATTCAGCCAGAATGCTTATGAATTGCACACAGTGGTGTCTTACCTGTTGCAGTGTCTGGAGGGACGCATGGCTACCTTGTCGCTGTTGAATCTTTTGGTTGTGATTGACGATGCAGATTTCCTGTTGAAGAAAAAACAAAAAAGGAGATGAACTGACCCGTGCAGCTGTTCTGACACACTGCCACAGAGACGTCTCCATCGTCGGCGCTTACCTTCTTGTTTTTGAGGTAGACCTTCTTGGCGGTGATGCGGCCCCGGCGGGCCTCGAGCTGCCTCGTCCTCTGCTGCAGGACGCTGATCTCTTCTTCTCTGGGGGGCGGCGGCGGCGGGGTCGCCGGGTCCTCGTCGCCCTTCATGGCGTCGGGGCTCTCAAAGGCGTCGTAGTAAACGACCTCGTCCTGTCGCTCTGGTACAACATCAGAAGAGATTCAACCAAACGCCGTTATAAACACTGCTTCGTCGGGTTCTTCGGTTCTTAAGGCACATCTCTGAACAGACTCTCACAACTCATGCAGCAGAATCAAAGCCTCAACTGTGAAGTATTCCTTTACTGTGTTTTAATGGTCCCTCATGAATAAATGTAATTACCTCACTCAACAAAGATCAGTCTTGGCTCTTAATATTTACTGCAAGGACGGACAGAATTGGGAAAGTAAGGCGTCTTGACTCATTTTTAGCGAATAAAAAATGTGACAGAACCACATATCGGCCAATATTTATTCTTAACATTAACACAAACATTTTGGAAGCCACAGATTTGTGGTGGATATGTACTGAAAGGCCCGTTTTACGTTTGAGTAACACATTTGTTCCACGGAGCTGGACTAAAGCCCTCAAAGATGCTCACCGGTCATTTGCCTGCGGAGACTCTGCAGCTGCGCGGTGAGCAGCAGCTCCTCGCAGCGCAGCACCTCCGCCTGAACGCCGTACAGCTGCAGCTGCAGCTCGTAGTACAGCTCCTCCAGCTGGTCCAGGCGCAGCATGGCGTCCTCTCCGCCGCGCAGACTCTGCATCTACAAACGCAGACGCACAGTTGTTGCATTACTCTCCTGAACCACAGCGCGGGGGGGGGGGATCCGCCACAGGACGGGTGAGTCTGCAGTACTTCCTGTCTGCGCACTTGTTTTTTAAACATGCGTTCCTTTCTGAGCTACAACAGGTACTTCTTCATGCATGTACACATGTACAGTACGCGTGTGAGCCCTGCAATCATTCCCAATGAGTCACTTCCACTGTTGTACAGCGGGATGTCTGAGCCGTGAGCTCATGTTTCGAACACGGACATTCTCTTACTTCTTTCTCAAAGTGCTCGTGCTCTTCTTACTGTCGAGCACATTTACTCAAGTACTGCACCTAAGTACAAGTTGGAGGTACACGTTATAATTTATACTTCTACATACTACATTTTGGAAGCCAATATTGTATTTTTTACTAATTTATTTGCCAACATTTGTTTACATTTGTACTTTCTTTGCAGATTCAGATTATTAATAAAATTATTATCAATTAATTGTTATGTATAATTACAGATTAAACTACCCAGCAGTATATTAAGTAGCTGCAACATTAAAGTGATGAACACATTAACGCATCAATAATTATAATCCAGTAAAATAATATATATTATGAGCCCCTCTGCATAATAAGGACTTTTAGTACTTTTAGTATTTGATGCCAATACTTTTACTGAAGTAAGACTTCCACAGAGTGTTCGTACACCGTGGTACTGCTACTATCTGGAGTACTTCTTCCATCCCTGGTTATTGTGGCTTCTGAACAGACTCGCTGTGAGAACACAGCGCGATCTCAGCGGTGAGCCTTCTTGCGAGCGGCGTCGGTGGACTTTACCTCCTCCTTCAGGCCGTGCTTCCTCTGCTCCAGGCAGATCTCCTTGGCCCTCATCAGCTGCAGGGTCTCTTTGGAGACGGAGTACTGCAGCCGCTCCATGCGCTCCACCGCCACCGCCCACGCCGACTTGCCAAACTTCTTCTGGTCGGCGCGCATCCGCTCGTGCAAAGCTGCAACACGTATAACACTGCTGTCAAGAGATGGACCAGAGCTGCACTGTTTGAAGACGCCGCCGTCATATTTTACTGTATTTTATCACTATTTTCTACCGTCTTACAAACTGAGCCTGGAATCGACTACTCTGAGAGTAATTCACAGATGAATCAACTGGAGGTCAGTGAAGCCTGTTCCTCGTCTAAACAGAAACATGTTGACGTGTTTCCGGGCGGTTCATAGCTGAGATTGTTTCCGGATTAAATTACTTCTGGAGGACTTGTAGACGTCTCTTTGGTATGCGAGGTTGGAAACCTGAGACTGGGTCTGTTGGTTTCAAATCATCTCTACGCGGAGGAAGTAAACGCACAACAAAGACAAAAGACTCTTTATAAAAACAGGAAAAGCCTCCTGTCACGCTCGCTCACCTTTCTGTGCCCGAGTCGTGGTTTCAAAGAACTTGACAGTCAGGTCCTGTATGGACAGAACGGCGGCGTGAGCCTTCTTCTGCCACTCCTCGTCCTCCTTCCCCAGGCCCTCCACTCGACGGGGCCCCAGGCGCTCCGTCTCCAGGGAGATCTGTGGGGGGGGGGGGTGAAAGCAGGCCCTTAAACATCAACACACAACAGAGTGCAGAGAGTACGGACACGTTGCCCCAACGTTAACACACATTATATACACGTCGACTGCAACGTGACAAACGTTTATATTATTGGTCGTGTTCCCCTCATATTATTATTCTATTCTTAGGTAGAGAATACACTTTAAAGGGGATGTAAACAGGAAGTGTCGTCATGGATTCAGTGAGTTCGCTGTGGACTTTTTATCGTCTGTATATTTGTTTACATTTTGGCAAACTGGCTCGACATGCACCGATACCAGCACCGATAGAAGTTCTGCAGCTATGAGTCGGCGGCGTCTTTTCTTTGCGTCATGTCCGAGTGCTCCGGTATGACTCTGTGGAGGAGTACTATGATGACACAAACAGGAAACTGGGCTTTAATGAGCTGCAGCAGAACTAACCTCCTTACACAGCATCTTTGCCTCATCTCGCCCCCTGAAAACCTCTGGTTCAGCACAGACCGTTCACCGCAGTGTTCAGTGTAATACCAGCACATGACAGCAGATGGCGGTGATACTGCTCGTGCATGCTTATGTGACACTAACCCAGTGTCCTGCTGGGACAATAAATAAATAAAGACAAAAACAAATCTCTGATGACAGAAGGAGAAAACGCCGAACACACCTCGGTAGGAGTTCATGTTACGTGGCACAACATCACGTCAACCAGAGTTCACTGTTCACAGCTCGTCTCAGGCCATGTGGAAAAAAGAGTGAGAAACAGGAGGAAGCAGTGCCACGTGGAGACCTGAACCCACCTCCAAGAGAAGACCACATGGAACAACATGTACACAAGCGCGTTCACTTCCTCAGAGAGCCTCGTGCACTTCAAGTCATACACTAATATCTCAATGTAGAACAGATGCGTGTAGGTGCTCAGAAATAAACACCAACAAACCTCAAAGGCCCTGATTTATGTCCGCTAGCACACTCTGTGCTTTTTACAGTGTGTGTGAGTGTGTGTACACAGGGAGTGGTTTTGGGGTGAAACCGGGAGGAGAGATTACATCAGAGACCAGAAAGAAAAAGTCTGAAAGTTGGGAATGAGTAGAGTTGAGAAAAGAGAAAGAAAATATGAACTCAAAAGTCAGTGAGTGAGCTCATTGTTCAGGTATCCGTTAACACAAAGCATACAGTAACCAAAGCACCAACACATCGGAGGAGGAGAGCAGGCGCCAACGTCAACACCAACAAACGGCAGATCAGTCACACCGACACTAAAAGCAGCTGCTGTTTACGTCACGTTGACGACTCGTGCAAAGCAGACATGTTTATTTACAATGAAGCTTCAGGAGCGTATTCAAACAACATGATTGTGATATAATAATTAAGGATTTATTGAACCGCACTCAGTTCATTTCGGTCTTTACGGACCTGCACATCTGTCTCACATCCTGATCACTATTACACACAGGTCTGGACTGACTTGATGTAGATTAATGTAAAGGCTGCAGCACAAGGGGATGCATGCAGAGACAGACAGACAGGCGTCTGTGAATACCAGTAAACAAACGACATAATTAAGTAGCAGTTTAACGCCTTGTATTTAAGTCAGCTCCCGACTTGTGTACAACTGAAACCAGGCAGCACGCGACGGGGGAAGATGCCGCCGTGAGTGATTTCCTTCAACGCCTGTTGGTGGTCGACAGCTGTGACAAAACACAGACGCGTCAAACTCTCTGAAAATAGACGCGAGGTCAGACGGCGCCGTGCCGGGTTCACGGCGGAGCTTCATCTCGTCGGGTTAAGACAGTGAGAGATGCTAGTAGGCAGTGATTATCAGGCATCTGGATGGACATAACGCCGGTGAGCTCCACATAAAGGTTTGCATGACGGCTCATGATAAGTCAGAAGAAAACAATGCGTCTGTGTATCCAGAGGCTGATACGTCTCATCCAGCTGTGCCACAGAGTTCTATTGTTGTCCAGAAGTGATGAAACACACATCAATGAGCCTCGCGGTTGCTCTGACTGACATGTTCCTTCATTAACATGAACACACGCGGTGGCTTATTTTGACTCAGTCCCACAGTCACCGCCCTGCTGCTGGAAATGCTCACAAGGAGTAATCCGCCGCTGAAAGTAGTCCCCAACAAATGCACCGCGTTGTCCAAGTTTAAGTGACGTTATTTAATTGAGAACGTTCAGGAACACTTTTTACTGAACGTGGTATTTACAGGACGTGAGTAAAGTTTGACAGCCGGAGGAGTAAACACCCGTCGCCATGTCACAGTACGTCAGTAACTGGAGCTCACTGCGGTACAGAAGTCTCTGACACGCTTCAGAGGAACCTCATTCTTAATTCATGGCTGACCTCTGACCCTCCAGGCAACCGGACACCGCCCCGGCACCGCCCCAAAAACACACAACACAGACACACCACAGCACTCCCTTCACCTAAAATACTCCACACCCTTTGTTGTGATTCATTCACTCACGGCTGCATCTGCTCGTCCTCTGACTCAGTGAAGCCAACGAGCTCAGAGAGGAGACAGAGTTCAATAACCTGCAACTGTTTTAATCATCGATTCGTTTTTAAAGCAACAATCTCAAGTTTCAGCTTCTCATTTGTGAGGATTTACTGCTTTTTCCTTGTATGTTATTGTTATTATAATAATAATAATAATGTTTTCAGCACTTCTCTTATCAAAACAAAGTTAAAAAGTGATTTACATGTTGGAACCAGGACAGCAATAAAGCAAATAAAACACAATATTACAATGATATGTGTGACGGTTTATGTGATAATAAACAGTAACTTTGGATTTTATATGTATAAATCAAGAATTTAAAAGATTGCGATGAGCATCTTTCACTATTTTCTGACCTTTTACAGATCATACGATGAATTGGGAAAATAAGAGATCGCTCGAAGATCTAAATAATAGTTAGTTATCGCACTGATTCACTGTGACACTCAACCTGTAGATGAATACAACTTCACGGCTAACAAACGCTTCATCACCCCGAACCTGTAAAACGTCTCCTCTACAGTCGAGTTCACTGTCGGCTTTCTAACGTCCTCACGCGTTGCCACGTGTATTCAAGTCATTGACGGCCTGTCCCTCCATCAATCAGCGTAGCAGGATGCAAACTGTATGTAAATGACAGTCACAATAAGCACAGAGGCTCTCCACGATCCCCCGACTCATCAGTTTGGGAGAAACCAACCGCCTCCATCGAGGACTCATTTGCATGCAGCTTTGTTTTCTGCCGTTGGATCGCCCCGAGGGGAGCAGCTGGTGGAGCCGGGAAACTTTTCCACCGCGGAGAGTTCAGAGTCTCCGTAAAGTGAGTCCGAAACGAGGGGGGTGGACACCTCAAGGCTTCAGGGCAACGAGACTTAGCTCCGCGTAAGACACACCTGACTTTTAGCCTCCATGTGCCAAGCTCACAAAATTCTGCACACTACAGTTCCCATAATGCAACTCCAAAGATATATCTTTCATCAGATGCTCCGTCCACTTCTTTAACAATCACGTGTCCAGAGAAAGAAGATGGGTCTCTGGGAAGGTTTGACGTTACGGAACACTGACATTGTATCGTAGGTTTGAGCTTTTTCATGCTGAACGACTTGTTTCTGAGCACATCTCCGGTGAAAACAAGATTCAAAGAGACGCTTCTGTGCGATTCTTTGTGGAGAAACTCAGTTTTATAGATTTGTCGATTATATCAACTAATCGACAATTTATTTGGTCGAGGGAAATCCTTTTTTAAGTCTTCTTTGTCGGTAAATTGAAGATTTTTGGTCGCACAAAACAAGCAATTTGAAGATGCAGTGTTTTTATTGTCAGCAAACACCAAAGATGAGTTAGTCCGTCTCTAAACGGGTCACAAACACAGTTTCATTCTTACAAAAGGATAAATAAATCTATAAAACAGCTGGTCGCTGCAGTTTTTAATCCTTTTTCCCTCAAAAAGGAGGAAATAGGGCATTTGTTGAGGACTATTTTCAGCGGGGGATTAATCCACATGTGGAGCTCTAGTGAGTATTTGTGGCAACGTAAATACAACTACTGTGTGTTCAAGGAACATGTCACGCTGTGCAACAGTGAGGCTCATTGATTTTGATTATTGTTTTAATAACCTGTTCACCACAATGGCACATCTTTAACATGCACACACACACACACACACACTACTTGTTAGTAGATGCAGTCACTGATGTTTTGGGAGTTTCTTCATGTTGTTGACAGTAACCAGACTGATCCTTGAAGAAGAAATGCTTAATTTAGAGCAGCACCCGCCCAAGAACCCAAATACCATCATACTACCACCCACACACACAGACAGACAGACAGACAGAACACACCCACGCAGTCACACTCGTGTTTGTTGCTGAGGACACGATGCAGGATGAGCGAGCTGCGAGAGGAATGTAGTGAAGAGACGGGAAAGTTCTCACAACACGACTGAAGAGTCTTTACGGAGACGTGTCCGCTGACACAGACCTCAAGTCTTTTAAACACTCCATCAAAGTCCGACGTCGTGCTCGTGAGAGTAGCTCGTTATCGTTGCCGCTCCACCACTGACTTTCTCCTCCGCTGTGCGTTTGTTCTTGGACTCCGCCTTGAACGGACACACCTGAACACAGCGGGGTCACTTGAAGTAAATGCAACCAAAAACAACATGTACGCTACTTTCTGCTGACGTCGTCAGCTGTAAGTGATGACGCAGAATGATGAAGGTTCACGTCCTGAATCTGTGTTTCTACTGCTCACTGTGGAGCTCAAACTGTGAGGCAGAGACGTGAGGCGACGGTACTGCGTGATGCGAGAGGGACAGCTGTCTGACAACAACAGGAAGTGGTTTAGTCCCAACTGAGTCGAGTGAGCACACAGAAGTTCAGATTCAGAGTGATCTCAGCTTCATTTCTGATGTGCATGAAATCGGTGAAGAAATTCTCATGTCAGATCTGCTCAGGAGTCACACTTAAGACTGCAGAACTTCCCTGAGAATCGTCACCACTTTATCTTTTCTTCAGTGTCAAAGTAATCCAGCAATAGTTTGGTGGTAATTTGATGAAATTAAACATGACTTGGTGTGTGAGGGAGTGTAGGGTGAGTCTGAAATCACTGTCCTGTTCAAAGAGTAACGTACGGTGTCTTTCATAGTGGAAACAAATCTTTTCTCAGGTTGTTAATCATATATTGTGACATGTTTTAGGAAGACCTACGATAGCAGAAGGCATACATTAAAACGCTGATTCTGCTGTTGCATTTCAATACCATCACATGCATTTCTGCATCAATGACTTAAATGTCTGCAACGTATTCCTGCAGCGCTGAATGAGTGCGAGCGTTAAGACTGAAGCGAGCTCTGTGAGACAGCGGAGACGAACCTGCGGGTTTTAAAACCTCTAATGAAGAGAAACAACTAATGAAGAGAAAGAACACAAGCTGCGAGAGGAGAAGGAGTGTGTGCTGAGGCTGCAGAATTACCGAGCGGTTTAGTGGCTGCTGTAATAATACTCGTGCTGGTCGTTAAGCCTCTCTGGCTGATCCGCTGCCCTCCACACAGGCCACAGATGCAAAGCTACGGACCGGCTACGACAACGTCTTCATCACCACCACCACCACACATATCCTCGGAAACTAATGTCATTGCTGTGGGCTTAGGAGGCTCAGTGGAGGACATTACCAGCACTAACCATTGACTTAAAAACCACCAGAATAACACTGTAGCTGGTGGAGTAGAATGTAGCAGCGAGGCAGTCAGAGTGTGCTCCGGGACAGACCAGCTCGCCGACTACAGCTTAAATCAAGCCCCCAAAACAGATGGTATTTGTATCCGTGTGTGTGTGCATTACCTTAATCTGCTGTCTGCGCAACATTGCCAGCTCCCTCATGTCCCTGAAAGGCTGCAGCAGGTAGTGGTAGAGCTGAGTCGCGGCCTCCAGCAGCTCTCCGTACGCCTCGTCCTCCTCGGGGTACACCTGCAGCAGCTCCAGCATGCTGTCCGTGGCTCTGTGTTTGTCCAACACCTGGGACAAAACGAAGACGGAAAATATATAGAGACGGAAAGATGTGGCGGGGAAAAGGGAGCGGAGATCCACCGCATGTTCCACTTGAATGTCAAAGGACAAGGACGGCGGTGTTTTATCATTTTCATATCGTCAACAAATCCCATGAAAAGACCAAAACCAGCGATGTGTTCGTCTTTCTATTAATACCCTCTGACTGCCCTGCTCCGACTGCGGCTTTTGGCTCCTACTGAAGACGTATATCCAGAAAAGATAAAGAAAAGAGGCCCAAATATAGACACGTTTAGGCTAAATAATGTCCTTAAACAACTGCGTACTAAAGACTGTTTTATGATAATCAATTCCTTGTTTCAGCGTTTCTTTAAAAAGGAAAATGTCAAAAGTTCACTGGCTCCAGGTTCTAAAATGTCGATCGGCAGAATTTTCTTTAAAACATTGAGGAAAATTAAAGACTTATTACCAGCAAACATTGTCAGATGACTAACACAGGAGCCTATTTAATAGAGTTACTTATAAAGACGAGTGATGCTGGCTTTGATAATAAGTGGATTTGATTGTGTCGTGAATCTACTTCATGACTACAATGAGTCCTAAACCAAAGTAAACAAACCAATGAAAGTGAGAGATCAGAGGAGGAGAGTATTCGAGTATTCGTGTGTGTGTGTGTGTGTGTGTGTGTGTGTGTGGTCTGTAATGACACCATTAAATATATTGCCTGAGTGGAGCACAATGAGAAGAAATTGGCCCCAACTGTTGCTGATACCATATGTCCTGCTCTCCACAGACCGCTCATTGTTCCTGAGATAGCCGCTATCAGAACCTCTATTGTACACACAAACACAATCCACGTCCCGGCTCTGAACAGACCAGCATAGCTGCCATTCACGCGGGACACAATACGTCTCCTTCACTTTGCGCCTCAGACAAATATTGAAATGTGCCACCGCCCCAATATTTGGTCCTGAGCGCTGGATGAAGTGCTCTTCTCTCTGCGAGGAGCGACGGATATGAATGGAGACTCTTACATTTACTCCAGGCTGCCGAGGAGACACACTGAGCGATTCAGCTGGAAACACTGCTGCCACTGTTTACCTTGGGCCTGCGTTACCATCGCAACCACCGGCCCCCCCCCCCCCCCCCCTCCCCTGCAGTCGCCCCTCCCCCTGGGCTAAATGAGCCGAGTCCTGCCTGGACACGAGCTACGCAAAACTACTAAGTCCTACTTTGACACATACAAATAAAAAAAATCTGGATTTTATTTGACTACTTCCTTCTACTTCCAGTTCCGTCAGCAAAATGAATGTTTCCAAGCAAACTGTAATTAAAAAGTGTGAGTGCAACATGAAATGTACTGATTTAAAAGACTTCATTATAATACACATGGTCGTGTACAGAGAGTACATAATTAAAGCCGTGATATGAGTACAGACACTTGAACCCCATCATCAGGACCAGCTCTTCCAGTTCGTCTGCACTAGATGTGCTCCGTCTAGCTGGGGGACTTGTAATTGAAGTATCTCACAGGAAGAAGCAGACACTCTGTTTAATGGTTCTCTGAATGAACCGAATGCCATTTTGGAGACATGAATGCCAAAAAGGGAAATAACGGTTATCTTACGAAACTCAATAGCGAAGTTCTTTGCGGCGCTGTGACCGACAGAACAAAGTGGGTTAAATCTTCACCGTGTTCAAAGCTTTTCCTCAAGAGGACTCACGGTCAAAAAGGTAACGCGCACCTCACACACACAATATTACGTCTTTCAGCTCAAAGACAAATAAATGTGTTCGTGGTTTACACAGAATAAAAGAACGGCCGGCATGCCCCAACGAGAATCGGGCGATGTAAACAAACTGAAGCTTAAATGTTGTGCCACAAAGCCACAGCACGGCAGGCTGATCCATCACTCAGAGAAGATATTCAGACGTCTGTGTAATGAGGCCCCATTCAAACGTATCTGTTATCTTGCCATGTGTCTGGGTGACTGTAGGCGAGCTGACGTCTGTTTAACAACAGACCTCAGATGAGGAAAAACTACAAGTCTCTGGTCAATGATTGACAAGACACATGGCCGACATCTGTGGACGGTCTTTGTGCATATTTGATCCAGTTATCAGCACCAACAGGGCGGATAAAACGCACAACAGTGATTCTCCATCTGCTCCATACACACCGAACGCTCTCCTTGTACTTTTCTCTGATCACATAATATTGTAATCCAAGCCTCAGAGAGGCTAATCTTGAGGCTGTTTCTAATGTTGTGTTATTCTATAGTGGGACAAAATAACACAAAAATACACTTCAAACGTGCGATTGTCTCACGATACGAGGACATTGTGTTCTGTGTTGTCTGCAACTAACAATTATTTCTCATTATTGATTAATCTGCCGGTTGTTTTCTAGATTAATCGACTAATGTTTTAGTCCCAAAAATATCAGAACATAGTAATTATCGTCACTATTTCCCAGAGCCCATGTTGACGTCTTTAAGTTGCTCGTTTTGTCGAACTAACAGTCCAAAACTGTTTGTGATAAACTGAAGGATGAAGTGTTCCTTTATGTGTTGATGTTGAATGTTTGTGATAAACTGAAGGATGAAGTGTTCCTTTATGTATTGATGTTGAATGTTTGTGATAAACTGAAGGATGAAGTGTTCCTTTATGTGTTGATGATGAATGTTTGTGATAAACTGAAGGATGAAGTGTTCCTTTATGTGTTGATGTTGAATGTTTGTGATAAACTGAAGGATGAAGTGTTCCTTTATGTGTTGATGTTGAATGTTTGTGATAAACTGAAGGATGAAGTGTTCCTTTATGTGTTGATGTTGAATGTTTGTGATAAACTGAAGGATGAAGTGTTGCTTTATGTGTTGATGTTGAATGTTTGTGATAAACTGAAGGATGAAGTGTTGCTTTATGTGTTGATGTTGAATGTTTGTGATAAACTGAAGGATGAAGTGTTGCTTTATGTGTTGATGTTGAATGTTTGTGATAAACTGAAGGATGAAGTGTTGCTTTATGTGTTGATGTTGAATGTTTGTGATAAACTGAAGGATGAAGTGTTCCTTTATGTGTTGATGTTTGTGATAAACTGAAGGATGAAGTGTTTCTTTATGTGTTGATGAATGTTTGTGATAAACTGAAGGATGAAGTGTTCCTTTATGTGTTGATGAATGTTTGTGATAAACTGAAGGATGAAGTGTTCCTTTATGTGTTGATGTTTGTGATAAACTGAAGGATGAAGTGTTTCTTTATGTGTTGATGTTGAATGTTTGTGATAAACTGAAGGATGAAGTGTTCCTTTATGTGTTGATGTTTGTGATAAACTGAAGGATGAAGTGTTTCTTTATGTGTTGATGAATGTTTGTGATAAACTGAAGGATGAAGTGTTGCTTTATGTGTTGATGAATGTTTGTGATAAACTGAAGGATGAAGTGTTTCTTTATGTGTTGATGAATGTTTGTGATAAACTGAAGGATGAAGTGTTGCTTTATGTGTTGATGAATGTTTGTGATAAACTGAAGGATGAAGTGTTTCCTTGATGTGTTGATGTTGAATGTTTGTGATAAACTGAAGGATGAAGTGTTTCTTTATGTGTTGAATGTTTGTGATAAACTGAAGGATGAAGTGTTTCCTCTATGTGTTGATATTGAATGTTTGTGATAAACTGAAGGATGAATGAGAACATATGTTATCTTCCTACATGTTTTTCAGCTGCCTGGACTTAAACAATCCCAACAGCTGTGACCGGTGACACATCATTCCTCTAACTCCACCCCCAGTTGTTCTCCTATTCTTTTCTTTTTTATTCTATGAGACTCCCATTAAACTGTTCAGCCCACTAGAGTGTGATGTCTGGCCAGACCAGCTCATATTACAAGGCCTGTGAACGTGCAGCAACAGATGGTAGATCACAAAAGGAAGAGGAGGAGAATAGGCAGACCATGGGGGACAAACGTATGTTCTTTTGCTGCAGTTGTCCTTAAAAAACACCGTCTGGTGTAATCTACATCTGATTTTAAAGCAAAAGTACCAAAAGATATATCACACCTACATCTCATTCAAACTAGATGAAAACACAAGTTAATTCACCTCTTGCATGCCTCTCTTGGCCCTCCCCAGAGCATCTTCGTAGCCTTTCTGCCTCAGCTCGCTCAGGCTCTCGTAGTACTCCTCCGTGTCCTCGCTCTCGGAGAACAGCACCTCCGAGAGGATCTTCCAGCCGCAGGTGTCCAGCGCATGACCCAGGTACACCTGCAGCTGGTAGCACAGGGCCGTGTCCGTCTCCCGCTGCGACACCGACGGGGCGCCGAACAGCACCGACCACACGCCGGACTGCTCCTCGGGAAAGGAGGGCAAACACGGCTCCAAGTCCGAGTTGACTGCGCACAGCTGCAGGTGAGCGGCCCGCAGGTCCTGGAAGGAGAACAGACCGGCCCAGCTGAAGTCCTCGCGGCCGCTGACGTCACAGTCACCGTCGTCTGGGTCTGCATCATCCGGAGAGAGCGGGACCTCCACGTGGTCCAATATCTCGATATCTATCACTTTGGGTGTCACGATGTCCCACGACGCTAACGTGGGGCTGACGCACTCGGGCGTTTTTGAACCACCGGGTTTTAAAGTGTCTTTGTCCCCAATAATAGTCTTTGTTGTGGACTCCGAGTGCGGTCTAACTTTACCCACTTGGCAGACTTCATCTTTATTACTTTTCGTGTGTTTTTCCGCGACGGCGGAGGCACCGCGCGGAGGATGCGTAACGCGTAAAGCCTCGTCGAGGAGAAAAGTAGTCCGTCTCTGGACGGTCCTGTTGTGGCAGGTTATGGCGAACTTTCCCTCGACCACGTTCCAGGCCACGATGAAGATAAATTTGTGCCTCTCTTTTTCGTCAAAGACTCTCGGTCGCACGGACACCCACTCGGACTCCAAGTTATCCTCCATCGTGAATGACATCTCATCCAGCCAGTTAAAAAAAAAAGAAAGAAAGATGAACGCAGAATCTGACGTCGACGCTAACGGCTACTGCTAAACTAAGATGTGGTGCAGGTGACGCGGATCGACCGACGAGCTAAATTAAGAGGCGAGACAAAGAAGGTCCGGCTTTGTTTACCCGTTGCCAGCTGCGCGCGAGCTGGAGAAGACGCAGCGAACGTCGTCGGTCGGATTTGGGATCCAGACATTAAAGAAGTTCACGCGCTCGGACACGACGGTGGAAAGTCTGCTCCATAATGTCGGTTGTTGTCATCGTTGACACCTGGCCTCGCGCTCAGCTGTGATAAAAAACGCTGACTGTTGTGTGTGTGTGTGTGTCGCTCTTTGTCCGCGAGCAGACAATGCGGTCGCGCGGAGAGCTCGAGCTCTCTTTTTGTGTGTCACGTGTGCGCTTCTGTTTACAAGCAGTCAAAGGTGCGTGTGTGCGTGTTGTCAAATCCGGGGAGGGATTTAACTGGTGCACCCCCTCCCCCCCACAATGATGCGTTCGTGCTCCACGATGAGATTAGGAAATGCCAGTACCCAGAAATAATCTGCTCCCAGTTAAATGTATTTGCACAAAATTCAACTTTACAGTATAATTTTTATAATGTGCATTTACTATTGTAATTATATTATATAAAAGTATTTTCTTTGCTGTTTCTCTTTTTGGCTCAAAACTGCTGTAACAGTTTATCTATCTATCTTACAAAAAGTAAGAGACATATATATGTATATATTATGTTACTGAATTATGTTTAGTATGCATTAATGTGAACATTATTTTAATAGTGCATCTGGTAAAGGTGTGGCTTATATTCTACTTGATATACTACCAGGTAGCTTGTGACTTTCACCAAGGGATCAATGAAGTCTTATTTCCATCTTTAACATATCAATTATTTGTTGATTCGATTTTTTAAATATAAACCAGAATCTCCAAAGTACCCCTAGTGTACATACATTTATATAAAGAATAGACAGGACTAGGTGTATGTATGAATATATTCATGAAATAAAATGTCTATATACAAGTCAAGTGTTCTGTAAATTGTAAACAATACAAATACTACAAATTAATAAATACTAAATGGATATACATGGGTTGGATGACTATGTACATGATGTACACGTAAAGATGTTTGTACAGGCTTACTATATTTAAAGTGTGTAAGATCTATATTTGACATTGACCGATGATGTACATAATAAAAAATGTGCACACGACTGTACAATTATAATCTATAAAGGCAACAGTGAATAATTTAGTGTAATATTTTGAGTAAATAATATACTTTAATGTTAAAATACAGTTGTTAATGCAGATACTTTTTTAGACATGTTTCAGGCTTGTAAGAGAACGATCACTGTTGAAGCATGAAGAGGAAGCACATTTTTCCCATGCAACATGAAGGCATCACAGTACCTTTAACAGTTTATTAAACAAAGCCAAATGCAAATGCTTACAATACATCCGCATTAATTAGTTTTCTTCTTCTATGATTTGTTTTTAATTAAAATAGTTGTCCTCAATTCTCCCTTAGTCTTCGATAAATCGTTCTCTCTCTCTGTCTCTGTTCACTGCAGACGTGCACGAGGAGCATAAACATCTGCACGTGGGCAAATCCATGACGCAAGCTCGCAGAGAACGTGACGACTGCTGGATGCTGTACGGCAAGTGAAGTAGGACAAAGGAAAGTCGCTTATAAACAAACGAGAGATGTCGGTTTCAAAATACAAAATCGATTAAATCCAACCGGAAATTATATTTAAAGAAATACATCGCAATTAATTCCTCTTCCTTTGTACTTGATGGTGAAACAATCCCACACTTGTTATATTACATTTTACATCTCTCCAGATAACGTTTCTGCTCTACATTTACCTTTAACCCCTGACATATTCTCCTCTAACATATCCAGAATAGGTTGGTCCTGACAGCATTTATTTGACAAAGTAGGACAAATCAGAAAAGCTGCTGTTCTCTCCAGATGCATTATGTCTGCAGAGCCGTGCGTGATTTCTTGAGGATGGTTTGTCAGCACACTCGTATGTCAGTACAACATGTACAAGTAAGACCACGTCCTAATATTTCCACATCACTGTGCAGACAAACACAGGAAATCACAACTCCCTTTGGACGTCCAGTTCACACGCACACACGCACGCACACACACACACACACACGCACGCACGCACACACACACCATACCTTTGTTAAATGTTCTCTGGTTTAAAAATAGGAGCACTTACCAATGTCTGTAGATAACTTGTTGATGAAAAACAGTTTAGTTTCTCCTATTGTTCTTTGTGTTTTCATCCACTAGGTGGCAGCAGCAGTTGTGTATTGTTCTTCCTATCCAGAGAAAGTAACGCTGCCATCATTTGCATGTTTCTGATACCACGGAGCCCTCTAAATATGAGCCAGAATGGATCGATGCATGAAAACCACTCTGACCTCCAGAACTGACACATTTCAAAATTATTTTCTTGTAGTTGAACTACAATTACTTCCTGTCACAACAGCGACATATCCCGGCTCACGCATGCTGATTTTGTTGATTTAGAAGTTTATTTCTGACATTAGGTATTACTTTAGGTGCATTCACAGCTGCTGCTTTGTTTTTAGCAGCTACAGTAACTCACAGTTGTGCAGACTATATCAGTCTTCTACATAGTTAAATGATTTAAAAAAAGCAGAAAGAACTTTAGCAATTCAATCTGTTTTGGTTTTTGTTGGCCTTGTCAGAGAGGGCCTTCAGCTGCTCCAGGGAGGTGGCCTCCTCTCGCTTTCTACCCAACGCTGACCCTCAGTAGTTCCAAAGCACCGGGCTCACTGGTTATTCAGCATAATGGAAAGCTGCGTCCGAGTGCGTGTGAACCCTTTGTCTGTTTGAAGAGCACTCAGTATCTTAATGGTCCAATACAGAATATGGTTACGCAGTTTTAGTAGAGTTAATCCATCTGCAAATTCCATGCGCATTAAAGTAGAAGGCGACAAGCCTGAGGAATAATGGTTAGATCGTCTTGTCACGAAAACTGCCCAACAGTCGATCAACAGAAAATTAATCCACAAAATTGATGAACGGTTATCAACAGCCCTCGTCATAATGCTTTCAATTACCTTTCAGTGTCTTATAGCCTTCCTAGTGGCAGACTAGATGCTTACAGCATTGGTGCCTCTCACAGTTCAGGATATTTTGGCAGTATTGCACAAGAGAACTTATTGTTCATGAGAGTCGTGCTCTACATACATAACAGAACAATTAAAAATCTTTAAATAAATAATATAGTCCATGCCCTGCAGCTTTAAATTCAGTTAATTCCGGTGTGACGTAATGCCAACCACAAACGGCACATATAGCTCAGCACTTAGCTACTTTCCACCACTGCATCTATAAACCACAACTTGGATATCATGAAACCTCAGATTCAGTTGAAACTTTATGTTTTCCACTTCTTTGAAGCTATCCAGTTAAAAACAAAACAGAACTCGCATGCTGATTTTGTTCAATGACACATTTATTGCTACACATCATTCAATATTGTGAAAGAACACATTCGGCACATTTGGAGTGTTGAGGCATTACTTTAAGTGCGTGCACGGTGGCTGCTTGCGTGTTTTTGCAGTAATTCACAGCTGATATTTTTGAACAGGCACTGATTCTCTCTTTAAGCTGGAAAGCTAATTGAAAGTTCTACCATATGACGCCAGTCTCCTACAGACAGAACAAAGGTCAGAGAAAGAACGTTTCAATCTTTTTGGTTTGTAAACTTCAGGGACTGTGAATACGTCTTCACTGGTTTTTGTTGGCCTTGTCAAAGAGGGCCTTCAGCTGCTCCTGGGATGTGGCCTCCTTCTGCTGCATCAGGTCAGCGTGACCTTTGGTGACCCCCCAACTATCGGGCGTGGACATCGAGGGGCACAAGGGACGGCCGGACGCGGGCTTCAGCTTCTCCCAGTAGTCACGGCGGGCCCTGCAGAGAGGAAAACCTTTAACTCCAACCGGACTGGAGGCATTTTGAGAGAAAGCGTGAGGTTAAAAGAAAGGAGTCTCTCCAGTACCTGGCTCTGACCCAAGGCTTCGTGTGCATCTCCAGACCACTGCCCCAGTCGCCGTGCTTCTCAGAGCCAGCAGGCAGGCAGCCCCTCTCAGGTGCCAGCTCCTCAGCCAGGGCCCGGATGTGATAGGGCTCGAATCCACAGCAGCCCCCGATGTAGCGGATGCCAACAGCGTACGCCTCGCGGGCGTAGTGCTGCATGTCCCATCTGGTCAGGATCCTCGGCTCCAGACCTGTGGGAGAAAACGCGGTTGTACGTTATCTTTGTTTGGGTTGAGACGTTGAGAAGCAGCGGCTTGAGAGCGCGTACACGTACTGAAAGGGAACTCGGGCAGATCAATGAAACCCTGGCAGTTGCAGTCGGGAGTGTGGAACGCCAGCGGCTGGCTCATGTAGTGAGCCTTCAGCCCGGCTTTCTCCACTCCCTCCTTCATCATCTTCACAGTCCTCACACAGGTCTCCGGGTCAAAGTGGCAGTTGACGCCCACAATATCAGCTCCTACGGAGAGGAAACGCGCAAACTTTAGAGCACAATGACAATCCGGGCGAGGACTAGAGCATCTTTCCTGTTGCTCTCTGCAGCAGCGTGCGCTTTAGTCTGCCGTGCTGGTACACGGCCACTAGATGGTGCCAAAGTCAAATCATTTAAAATCCCTTAAACACCGACTTCAACTATAGTTTGAAAAGATGTCATACTAGACTGTTCAATTAATACAAAGCGGCATTTATTATTTATACTGTGAACATTTGCATATTCCATCCTCTTTTTAAAGCATTGAACGGATCTTTTCATTTCAAAAACAGGTATATTGTCATATAACGTTCCATGTTATATTTTGGACTCTTAACCTGCAGTAACAGTTCTTTTGTCCTACTATGCTTATTGTGAACAACCACTCCTTGTATGTAAAAACCTCGTTTGGAATAAGCCAGATCCTGAAGATATTTTTAACGACGCTATTAAAGTTGCATTTAGACCCAAAAAAAACATTCGGTACAGGCCAACAGGAAGTTGGCGTCGCACTGGTTCCATAAACTAACAGCCAAAGAGTTTCTTCTGTTGGCTTATTGTAGACAATCAGCTCTGTGGCAAACGAGCGTTCAGGATATCTGGAGCCGGTTCTAAAACCCATTCATACCAGCCTTGACGAGTCTGACGGCACAGTCTCCGGGGCCGACTCCGTTCAGGTCTCCCTCGGGTCCGATGCACAGAGTTGCAGCCACGGCCTTCCCGGTGCTCTTCAGAACCTGCACGGCCCACTCGGCCTCTTCCACGTGCTCGAAGTACTGCAAGCAATCAAGCATTAACGACATCCACTTATTATTCACATGTTTAAGTCAGAAGTTTAAAATAGCCACTGTAGGTGCTAAAGATGAATTAAGACACCAGAAAGAGAGCTAGAACATTCTTCTCTGCAACAGCTGCGTGTGTAAACTTCCTGCCAACAAGTCCTCCACAAACGGCAGTATTCTCTACAAGGGAGTTACGTTTCATCATGTGTGGCTCTGGACTTCTTCAACAGCAACATAAACCTGATGATGGTCTCATGAAACGGTTACCGGTTGCATTATGGGAAGTGAAGGGTCCGGTAAAGATTAAAGCTTTATGAGAGCATTGCTAAAGTTATTTGTCCAGACATTTGCTCTCATTTCTAACTCGCCACATACCTCAGCAATCAAGAAGTCCACGTTTTTCTTGACAAACACATCGGTCTGTTTCTGAAAGATGGCCTTGACATCGGTCTCGCTCTTGCAGCTGAGGTAAGCGGGAGTCTGAGAGACTCCTCCCGCCACCAGAGCTTCACCTTCATCAGCCACCTCCCTGGCCAGGTCACAAGCTGCCTCGTTGATTTGCTGCCCCTGCAGATAAAGATTAAAACACTGAATAGAAACGCATCTCAGGTCACGAGAACACGAAGTTCTTGTTTCTGTGCTTTGCTGCAGGAGGTTTTGGTTTGATGCCAGCTCTGCTGCCGAGCTGCCACCTCCTCCTCGGGACTCGAGGTGAGTCCTGGGAGCAGCTGCAGTCACACAGACCAGAGCTCTGCCCACAGTGAAGCTCTACTCACAGTGAAGCTCTACTCACAGTGAAGCTCTGCCCACAGTGCAGCTCTGCCCACAGTGCAGCTCTGCCCACAGTGCAGCTCTGCCCACAGTGCAGCTCTGCCCACAGTGCAGCTCTGCCCACAGTGACGCTCTACTCACAGTGACGCTCTACTCACAGTGAAGCGCTGAATGTGGCCCCTGTTCTCCAGCTTATCGTCGCTTGCGTAGAAAGTGAACGTCTGCATGACATTGGAGCCTGCTCTCAGGAACTCCCTGTGCAGCTGCCGCACTGAAAAACCAGCAGGGCTTCATTCAGCATGTGCACCACGCATGTGCATCGGACAAGTCGTGAAAAACCACCAGTACCTGCTTCTGGGTGCTCGGCGGCAGCCTCGGGGGTCCACGGGCCTGCCTTGACATAACCTCTCTTCTCGAGGGCGAAGACGAAGCCTCCGTCCCCGATGATGACCTCTCCCGCGTCCAGACACGCCAAAACACCCTGCGTGGAAACAAAAGCACAGCGATGCACACGTTTGTTACTCTTAACCGTCTTCGGTGTGCAGAACCACTTCCTTTTGCACAAAACAAAGCGCGCGCACAACCCGAATCTGAAGCGTCAAAACTTCAACCATGCAACGAGTTGAATAAACTAAACGATATGCGTCATCTTATTTATCACCTTCTTCGCTCCTGGTGCCATGGTGGCTGCAGCAGTGACCGGCTCTTCTCAGCTGCTGAGTCCCTCTGAGTTCGGAGAGAGCTCGTGCGCGCGTCCACGCTGCGTTTATAACGCGAGGAGGGCGCGGTGCCTGATGTCACTCAATAGGAGCCGCCTCTCTCTTGCACAGCTCATCTTTTCTTCTTCTTTTGGCAGCTTTGCATATGATAAGAGATAACCTGTTGTTCATGAGACTCGTGCTCTACTGATATTGACCCCTGATATACAGTATATGTGGCCTTTGTGCAATTCTTTAGCAGTGATGTGATAAAGCTTGTAAGAAGACGATAACGTGATTGTTTGGCATGATTTTTATCCTTAATTTAAAGTCCCCCTCCATTCAAAATATTCTTCACTGTTACTTCATTCGGATGTTTGCGCGTCTCTGTGCAGGAAGGTGTTTGTGCAGAGTTTGACGCTGGAGGGCTGTTTTCACATTCACAGCTTCTCTTTGCTTGCAGCTCGGTGTGAGCAGGATTCTGTGAGCCCATCGCGGTGAAAAACAAGAAGAACCTGGAAGCCAAGAGTGCACAAACACTGAGAACAGACTTTACAGTCAACGGCTTGTGTGCAGCAGTTCAACTTTTGTGCAACATATATTTTAGTTTATTAAATGATGGATTATTGTTAATGATAATTATATGTGAAACTTTCAAATTGGTCATGAATTCATTAGCACCAGTTTGAATAATCTTTTCTTTCTATTCTACCTTTTCTCATTCGGTTAAAAGTCGATTGATGTTTTTAGTTCTTGTATTTTTACACATTTCGAGGAGATTAGTGTTCAGTTAGACTGTAGATGCAACAATGTGTGTGAAAGGAAACACAGAAATTGTGGCTGCAAATTAATATTCCTGCTGCATTCATGTGCACGTTAACTCCTTTATATCCTGTTGTCTAGTTTAATCTGCATCAATGCATCACATTCCATCAGGTCATCATGTTTGTAGCGTCTCTGTCCTGTGAGAACCACGCATCTCTAAAAAGAACAAACAGCGCCGGATGAAAAAGTGTAATCTACAGAAAGTAACTAAAGCTGTCAGGAGCGGAGTAAAACGTACAATATTTACCTCCGATATGTAGTGGAGGAGAAGTACAACGTTTTATAAAATGTTAATATTCAAGCACAAGTACCTCAAATGTGTACTTGTGTTGTCCACCTCCACCGATGGACAAAACCCATCCTGGATCTTGTTTTGGGACGCTCCCCTGCATCCCTCCATAGCTAACACCATGTGTGATCATTACAGTTCACCCTCAGGGGAACATGAATGGCATTAATCAAAACATTTGTAGAGGAAGAGATACTTGACTGCATGTGAAATATTTAGCCTGTTGTTGGAGTTAGAGGAAAAATCAGGAGATCACCAGGTTCATTAGGATTCATCCTCAGGGGATCATGAATGTATCAAATGCCGTCGCTTGGTCAGTGCCCCATGGAGATTGGAGATCGAGGCAGTAGGTACCCCTCTAGCTTTTAAACGTGCAGTGACGGCTTCCTTTCAAAATAAACTTCACAGAAATTTAAGTTTAGGTAACAAAACCACACTTCACTCAATCATGCTGTATTGAAGAAGACTTGAAACTAGATTGAGACCAGAAACTCATGTTTACAATGTTTACTGAGGTAATACATCAAGAGAGAAGTAGAGTCATTTTCTAATAGACTTCTATACAACCAGAGGAGTCGCCCCCTGGTGGACACTAGAGAGAATGCAGCTTTAAGACATAAGGCATTGTCTTCACTTTTCAGAACGGAAAGTTGATTAATATCTGGAGAACTGATGACATTTCCTTCAGCCTCAGTTGTATTTGCTTTTAGCTTTAATAAGCAAATGTTAGCATGCCAACAGCCCAAAGAAGTAGAGTCATTTTCCCATTGACTTCTATTCCACCAGACTTCTTTTTACAAGCAGAGGAGTCGCCCCCTGCTGGCCAGTAGAGAGAATGCAAGTTGAAGGCTCTTCAGCATTGGCTTCACTTGTTTGAACAGAAGGTTGCCGCCTGCTGGGAGTGAAAACGGATTGAACGTGCACAGAAACGTTCACAACAATCAGTCGTTGTGGCCCAAAGTGGTGAACCATGCAACAGAAAGACGTTGCCGTCGCTGGAGTCATGTCGCTAGCGTGGCAAAAAAAACTTAAAACCTTTAAAGTAAACCTGACAGGTAAAAACAAAATACAGACATGCAGACATAGAAGAAGAGGCTTTGCCTTGAGACAAGCGTTAAGCAAACAGTCCAGCATGTTGCCGTCCCACCAGAGATAGCCTGTATGGACCACGTGCTGTTGTGTAACTTGAAGTCTGCTGCACCAAGTTTTTTGAAACACTTACTAACTTTTTAACTCCCAAGTTTGCTTGGAAATCCACCAAATACTGTTCAATAAACTGTGCACATAATCACATTAATTTAAATTGGTCCACAAATACATTTGCTTCTGCATTGTGGTGTTTATTTAAAGCAGCTGTGAAGATAAACGTCCGGTTCAAACCTGTTGCAGCTCTTCCAGGTGGGTCGGAGGAAGCTGTGTTGCAATAACAGGCTCAAGGACCACTGAGAGATCAATGTGTCCGTATGGATCGCTCAGACTCCAATAGAGGTCTACTCTTATGACTGTCGTTTACGTTTCACACAAGTTACATAACCCAGACACCAATGACGAGAGCAAAGCCTTTCCTGGAAATAGTTCCGTGTTATTCATCTGCACCGTTGCAATCATGGGTTCTCTGCATGAACACCAATACATGCTCCACTGTGGTCCAGACTGAAATAGCTCATCAACTACTGAATATATTGGTCTGACATTTGGTACTTTTACTGATACTTTAAGTACATGTTGCTGCAAATACAAAAGTACTTTTACTTTAATTTTGAATCTGAAACACAATAAACATTAGACCTGGTAGCATGACTGATCGAAAAAAAGAAATACTTCAAGATCATTCACATATATTCGGATCTCTGTCACCTACGTTTGGGTTTTCTTGGCACTCACGTGTTAACGCGCGTGAGGGCTGTTCCGGGTAAAGTCTCGTCCTGACTTGGTCCTCGTCCTGTGGGCGTGCCAACACGGCTGTCAGTGCGAAAGTGGGATATTTGTAACCACACACGGGAGTGAAGGGGTCCAGTGAGAGAGAGGATGGGGGGGACTGGTTACATTTGAAGTTGCATGTATAGTTTAAATACAAAAATATTACCTCAATTATGTCGCGTATATTAAACCTAATCAACTGTCAGTTGCGGAGAGATTTAGCCGCGTGTCGAGGGAGAGATCTGCTTCCTTTCAGGACCATCTGCTGCACCTCAAGAAAACAAGCTGAGGAGAGGTGAGATGGTGCAGCCTTCTTCACATGTGCGCTGCTGGACACTTCATTTAACACGTTTATTATCAATTATTGTATTAAATAGCCATGCTGAACGTGGCGTGCGTAAAATGTGCGTAAAATGCGCGTAAAGCTGCACAGCCGGTCGATTCACACAGCTTTGAATGCAGAAATGGTAAAGCATGGTGCGTCATGTCACACATGGTGGTGACTTGAATATGTCAGCTCTGTTTGCAGTAAGGACAACATTGTAAACGAGGTGCATGTTGTAAAGCTGCAGTAATGTCTCTGTCTTTCAGTGATGCATCCTCAGCTCTGAGGAAGAGGTGGAAGGACACCGCGGACACTGTCATCATAGGCGGGGGATGTGTGGGGGTCAGCGTGGCGTATCACCTGGCCAAAGGTGGCGTGAAGGATGTGGTGCTGCTGGAGAAGTCTGATCTGACGGCTGGGTCCACCTGGCACGCTGTACGTCCACCAAAGTCGACTTTTATTTATCTAATCCAGTGAATGTGAAGGTGGACATATGAAGGGCTCAATAAGCTTTTCTTGGAAGACCCATGTGATCTGTGTCTCACAGCACGAGCACATTGTCACACCACATGTTTTGACACATTTTCATTTTCACTCACAACTAACATTTCTGTTATTTATTATTCATCCTCAATACAATGTCAGAAAATACTCAATAATGCCCGTCACAATTTACTCAAGTTTACTTTATCCAGTTTCCATTCACATTAAACCGCAACTCGTTTTCAAATAATCGGCACTTCATATTTTGGATTATAAATGTTGTCCATAAAAGTGAGGCCAAAGTGACACTCTTTAAATTCTTGTTCTATCCGACTAAGAGTCCAAAACTGAATATTTCATTTAGTGTCATTAAAAGCAAAGAAAAGCAGCAAATCCTCATATATATATATATATATATATATATATATATATATATATATATATATATATATATATATATATATATATATATTTTGATTAATTGACTGATAGTTGCAGCAAAATCCTCCCAATTTAGGGGCTGGAACTACAGAATATTTGGCATTTTTGCTCATAATTCAGCCCTATTTCCTACTGACCACTGAGCGTCTAATGCTAATAGCATGGTATGGAGAGCTTTCTTCCTCGACAGCCTCATTTACTGAAGAGGTTCACCGACACTTGTGTTGGAGGGCAGCTGGCAGCTTTCAAGGCATCTGACGCCTCGACTCACTTACCCGCACCGCCGCTCATTCACGTCACGGTGATGCTATTAATACACGTTTGACATGTCGAAGAAGGGAACTTGCTCTTACTATGTTACTCCCTTCGTCTGTGGTGGCGGGAGCCTATCCCAGCATGCATTTGTGTGAGTGACAGGGAACAAATTTTATGGGTTCGAGTCAGTTCAAACTAATTTTGTTTCACAAATACGAATCCATGTGAGTGATGATGCTGCTCTGTGTCTTGCTAGATGTCTAAATATGCAACTCTTTGCAAACATATTGCAAGTCGTCAGTGTTGTGTTTTCAGTCTTTATTTCTGCCAAAGAATGCGTTGATGCATCGGTAAGTGCTGTGTCCTCGTGGATGTATTTTCTTATCCTGTTGTTTTGTACTTCAGGCTGGTTTGACAACGTATTACCATCCAGGCATCAACCTCAAAAAAGTCCACTATGACAGCATGAAGTTATACGAGCGCCTGGAGGCTGAAACTGGACAGGTGAGGTGTCTCGCTCACCTTTCCTGACTGTGATGTGTTGATGAGGTTCTATCTGTGTGCTCACACGTCACATGTCTTCATCTGCAGGCGGTGGGCCTTCATCAGCCCGGCAGCGTCCGTATTGCTTCTTCGTCGGCTCGAGTGGACGAGATGAAGTACCAGATGACGCGCACACACTGGAATGTGACTGAACAGTACTTCATCGGACCGGAGAAAGTCCACGAACTTTTCCCTCTCCTCAATATAGACAAGGTCTGTGAGAACCATGGAAATATGAGTGTATTTAACCTCGTCGTGAACTTGATTCCGGTGGATTAATGATATAATGTTTGGTGGTCCTTGATTGAACCATCAATAATGATCATCCACCACACCGCAGTACAACTATCACATAATGTCCTTTCGTCTGGCAGCATCACGAGAACAAAATCAGTCTTTGTGCACAAGAATTGTCCAAATCCAGAGATTGGGACAGGATTTAGCAGCACACAGCTCTGAAGAAGAGCTCTTTCCATTTCGGATCTTTGCATCATCTTCATCATCATCCAAAATGTCAACTTTTCACACGTAAAAACGTCTTCAAATCATCAAATATTTGGCAGGTTGACAGGAATTTTGCTACAAATATTAATTATCCACAAAAGACGATTCCCTCTGAGCCCCTCAAGTGAGCCCCTGTTCTTTTGTCTGGCACCACCACAAGGACAAAACGTCAACATTTTACACACAAAAAACTCTTTAAAATCATCTAATATTATCCAGACTGACATCAAATCAGCTTAGCACATTCATGCTCGCATGTGGATACACCCCTTTGGTTAAATACACCATAACAATAATATGAAATCTGCTGGTATGTTGTCGGTACCATTTAAGTGTTCTGAGTATTATAGTGATGAATATTGTTCCATTAAAGTTTCTCTTTATGTTCAGGTGTTGGCAGGTCTGTACACCCCAGGAGACGGCCACATTGACCCTTACTCTCTGACGATGGCCCTGGCTGCTGGCGCTCGCATGCACGGTGCCCAGATCTACAACCCAGCCCCGGTCAGCGCCCTCAACCCGACCGCTGACGGCAAGTGGGACGTCCAGACTCCTCACGGGACCATCCGCGCCAATCGCATCGTCAATGCAACAGGTTTGTACCTGCACAATGCACATTCACTCTCAAATCAGAGGTATCAAAATGTTGTTGGGTTCTGTTCTCTGGTCTTTCGTGCAAAATCAGGAATTAAATGTCTTTTTTGCATCAAAGTCAGCTTTACAACTCGAGGCTCATATTTACTGCAGTCCATACACTAAGTCTTGGGTCTTGGAGGTGTTTCACTTGAAAGACCCACGCTAAAATGTGAGAATATACAGTCGCTGCGCTATGTTATCTGTGCACGCTGTACAGCAGGAGAACTTTGCACACACAGACCACTGCTTGCAGAGTTCAGAGTCATTTAGACTTTGGCTTGAACTGGGTCATACCAGTTCTGGGGGGATTTTGTTGGCACGGACTCCTTTCATCACTGCTGCTGTTTGTTTATCTGGCAACTTACAGGAGTTTGCTTCAGTGTCGTCGAAGAGATTGTGTAACATCTAGAAATATCTATCTATATATCTATATATCTATATATATATATATATAGATATATAGATCATGCATATGTTATCCTTGGTCACCCTTGCATTAAAGACCCTTGCAGAACAAATGTTCTACAGCTCGTACGTAGCGTCTTGTTCCATATGTCCTGCACATGCTGTACTCTTGGTTGAAGCCGGTTATGTTGTGGAGCCTGTTGGCGTTTTTTCCTTCACTGTCTCCGACAGCCAATCCAAACAGGCCAACAGTTCACACGTCGTCCAATCTTAAAGCAGCAGCACTCGCACGCCTCCCGACAGAATTCTCTCTGTTTTCAATCATTTTCTTGCTTTTTGCATCCAGGGACTGAAATGTCAAACTGATAGATATCACACCTGTCTGCCGTAACGATGTCATTACTGATGTTAAATGGGTAACTGGAGGCTTTTGAAAGTACTTACTGCCACAATTAATCCAACATAGCAAGAAAGAATGTTTTCACCAAGAGACAGCAGGAACCTCATTGTGCTCATGTTACTGTTTAAAACCCACAAGCAGCTGTTTTGTTGAGCTTGCGTAACACCAACTGTCCTTGGTTAAAGTTCTGTTCAATCAAACTGTGGAGTAGTCTGAAGCGCCGTACTCCCTCCCACATTGAGAGCCTAAATTAAGGTCAAAGGTCAGCCAACTGTTTAAACTTCTCTGCAGGCTTGCTAACTAGATTTTACACTGCCAATTACAACACATGATGCTCAGGAGTTACAGCTCACTGTAACTATGTGGATATATTTAAAAATGAAATCGTAGTTTCTATTTAATCTAATTTGTCTTCACAATATTTCCACATGTTATTTAGCCTGCGACCCTCTGACCTGATTATTACATGTTTATATTCATGAATAGAGAAACTAAAATAGTTTGGCAGCGTGGACATAGCGGGACTTGTTTCAAAGGATGTTTTATGTTGGTGAGCTTGTTGACCCTGTGTGCAGGCGTCTGGTAAACACGGTCCTCTGCAGCACAGCTCTTGCATAACCTGCCCGGGTCCTTATCTGGATGTTGTGTGCATGCCCCCCCCCCCCCAACCCCCCAACCCCAACCCCCAACCTCACCATGAGAGAGAGTTCACGTGTGGCGCACGTGCATAATGTGAAGAGTAAATGTTGCAGATCGACATGCAATTAAACAAATTCACCCCCTTGCGGTTAATCCAAAAAATGGTCAAAGGGATGGCCCGTCGGCGGAGCTGAGGCAGGTCAGAGCGACGCGGTAGAGGAGGTGACACCAACCTGTCACTCAAAGTGCCCAGGTCCCTGCTTAACTTTAACCCTTAATAGAGTCAAATTCCCACCATACAGTCGTCATAAACGGGGAAATTAGCTTTAGAGACCAAAACTTTATTTGTACCGGGCTGTAAACGTGCTTATTTCTGCTGTAAAGTTTGACATTTTAACATGGAGGTCTATGGGGATTGACTCGCTTCTGGAGCCTCAAGTGGCCATTTGAGGAACTGCAGTTTTTGGCACATCTCACTTTCTCAGCAACAGGTTGCCACTTGGTCACAACGATGCACATTTGTTGTGTTGGGCATGAACCAGCTGATGAGAGACAGACAGCTGCAACGCTCGTACTGGTTTCACCGTGTGTGTGTGTGTGTGTGTGTGTGTGTGTGTGTGTGTGTGTGTGTGTGTGTGTGTGTGTGTGTGTGTGTGTGTGTGTGTGTGTGTATCTGTTGTATCAGGAACCACCACAGAGGAGGTTTTGAGTACTTTGCCAGGTGTTATTATTTCTGTCCGTCTCTCTGTGGATAGATTTTGTCACAGCGGACGTAACTTCTTGCACACAAACGGATTCATTCATCAAACTTTGTGCGTCCACCAGGAGACATAAAGTCTTTATTCAGGGTTCAATAAAACCTCTGAGGCAGTAGAGAACATGCTGTACCAGCACTGCCAAGTTGCCAAACGTCTGGTACAGTGGAGGCAGTTGAGAATACTTTGGGAGTTTTTCTTTCTTGCTAAGAGTTAGATGAGAAGATTGACACCACCGATATATCTTATCTGTCTGCTGAATATGAAACTAAAGCCAAGCGTAGCTTTGAATAAAGACGAAGCAGGAGGGAACAGCCAGCGTAGCTCTGTCCAAACGTAGAAGCATGTGCCTATACGTCTTGTGTTTGATTCGTATATTTCTAGGTAGGGCACGAAACTGCCTCCGGCGCGAAACTGCCTATAAAAAGCTCGTTGTTTTTTCCACTTCAGTTTTTGTCCTGATTACATAACAAGACAGGAATGAGAGAATGTGTTCTTAATGAGATTTAGAGCTGCTGGTCGGCACATTGTTACCTGTGGACGGAGGAAAGCTAGCTGTTTCCTGTCTTTATGCTAAGCTAAGCTATTCCTTCTAACTAATTCAAATGCAGCCCACAAAGCAGAGCCGACTTAATCTTGTTAGTTGATTTAATACCATCCCTGTGGTCGTTTTTTAAAGGTTTCTGGGCCCGGGAGGTGGGCAAGATGATTGGGTTCGAACACCCCACCATCCCGGTGCACCACCAGTACATAGTGACGGCAACGGTACCAGAGGTGAAGGCTCTGAAGAAGGAGCTGGCCGTCATCAGGGACCTGGAGGGCTCTTACTACCTGCGTCAGGAAAGAGACGGCCTGCTGTTCGGCCCGTATGAAAAGATGGAGAAGATGGTGCTGCAGGACTCCTGGGTCAGAGACGGAGTGCCGCCAGGTCTGTCCGCCATCTGTCCGTCTGTCCTCCATTTTTTAATTATTTTAGCTCACCATCTGTGCCTCTGTGTGGCTGCTGCAGGTTTCGGGAAGGAGCTGTTTGAGTCGGACCTTGACAGGATAATGGAGCACGTTGAGATGGCCATGGAGATGGTCCCCGTGCTGAAGAAGGCTGACATCATCAACATAGTGTCTGGACCAATCACGTACACCCCTGACCTGCTGCCCATGGTCGGACCGCACCAAGGAGTTCGCAACTACTGGACTGCCATTGGCTTCGGGTATGTGTTGGGGATGGGGATTGGTCAGCAGATGAGGGCTGATTCATGACGCTCAAAGCTTTGGACTGTTTTCAGGTATGGAGTCATCCATGCTGGCGGGATCGGTAAGTTCCTGAGTGACTGGATCAGGAACGGGGAGCCTCCTTACGACCTGATTGAATGCGACCCCAACCGCTACAGCAAATGGTCGGACGAGTCTTTCCTGTGCGCCAAAGCTCGAGAATCTTATGGCTTCAACAATGTGGGTAAGAACAAGACGATCGCGCGTTCCATCGGACGAAACCTTCTCTTGTCACCGCCGCTAAACGGTAACTCGTCACTCTGTCGGTCTCGCCAGTTGGCTACCCGAAGGAGGAGCGATTCGCCGGTCGACCAACCCACCGGAAAAGTGGCGTTTACGAGCTGCTGAAGGACGAAGCATCCATGGGCTTCCACGCCGGCTGGGAACAGCCGCACTGGTTCTACAAACCTGGAGATGACATCGGATACAAGTGAGGCATCTAGTTAGCAGAGCTCATCTGAAATATTACTTTAATGTACGTTCTTTAAAAATCTCTAATAATGTCTTTGGCCGTGGTTACACGTATCTCTTTAATGTGACTTTGGTACTTTGCATCCCTTTTAATTAACCAGCAATCACACATTCCTGCACTGGAGACACCCCCTCCTCACTTTTACATTTCCCTCTCATCATTGTGGAGACAGAAGAATTTAACGACGACTCTGAGTATACAGCAATGCATAAAGAAAGAAGCTCTCATGGTTTCTGCTGGAGATGCACGCTCCTCTGAATATATACGTTTGAAGACACAATGTTCTTGGCACACGGCACAAACGCATGTTCCCATAAAGGGCTCCCTCCCAACTCTTTCGGTTTAGTGCAGAGATGAACTCGCCACACATCATCTGACTCTAAGCTGCAGCACAAGAGAAGCATTTAGATATTTAGACATCACACTGTGAAAGAACAGAACAGCTGCTAACATTCAAACAACACATGCAAATAACTGTCAATAGCTGCATTCCTAATATTTCCACTTTGATTTCACATTATGCAATTATAACGACGGATTATAAAGAGATGTTTGTGCTGTGCTCAGGCCCAGTTTCCGACGCACCAACTGGTTCGGACCGGTTGGCAGAGAGTGCAAGCTGGTGATGGAGAAGGTGGGAGTGATCGACCTGACGCCTTTTGCCAAGTACACCGTGAAGGGGAAGGACTCGCACAAGCTGCTGGACCGCCTGTTTGCCAACACCATGCCCAAGGTAGAGCACGAGTGTGCTTTATTAACACCCGTGTGAGCTGTTTGAAGTGCACGCCGCCTCTCTCTCCGACTCATTATCCTCTGCGTCTGCAGGTGGGCCTGACTAATGTCAGCCACATGTTGACACCCACCGGAAGAGTCTTCGCTGAGGTCACCATCACCCAGCTGGCACCAGGAGAGTTCCTGCTCATCACGGGCTCTGGGTCAGAGGGGCATGACCTCAGGTGAATCTCGCTCCGCTTAATCAGGCTAACAGTAGCTAGCGCGGTAGTTTCATCCTGCCTAAATAATGAGGCATGCACAACATAAAGGTTATAGATAATAATGGGATGTTTTCATGACAGCCAGAGAGTGCAGCAGCTGCTTCTGGAAGCATTTTCCCCAATCTGTACTCCCATTTAAGTGTTTTCTTTTAACAACATCCTCAATGTCACTGAACATAGAAACACAGGACTTTCCCGTATAATGTAACAGACACATTTTTTTACGAAGCGATCATGTTTTGTCAGTAATTTTGGGTCTAAATCAGGCGGCAACCTCCACGCCAATGCAGAAGCGTCTTAAACCTGCATTCTCTCTAATGTCCACCAGGGGGCGACTCCTCTGGTTGTATAGAAGTCTATAGAAAATGACTCGACTTCTCTCTTGATTTATTCCCTCAGTAAACATTGTAAACATGAGTTTATGTCTCAATCTCTAGTTTCAAGTCTTCTTCAATACAGCATGATGTTCATTTAGTACATGATGGTCCATTTAGAGTCACACAGACCATAAAGCAGGGGATGCTTTAGGGCGGGGCTACACGGTGATTGACAGGTTGCTACCAGTTTTTATCAAAGAACCACATATTTTCTTACTGAAGGGCTCCAACTCTGTGTTGCCTATTATTGTTTATGGAGAAAATGAATGAAGCATTTACTTCTGCTACCAGGAACGCCCCAAATAGGACTCAAGGAATTCATTGTCTTATGCTTTTAAAATTGCCACCAGTGCACATTCTTTCAATTAAAAACCATAATTTAAAAAAGTTAAATAATAGCTCCTTCCACTTTCCAACTCTATGAATTGTAGTCATTGTAGTGTTAGTACTCAAAAGCATTGAGGCATCCTTTCTAAAAAAAACTACACTCTAAAAAAAACTACCCTCAACCAGGGCCACATGCACCAACACACACACACACACACACACAAACAATATTCATATTGCAGAGAACACCGAGCACATGATGTTAGTTCTCACACCCTGGACAGAGCTGAGCCCCGAGCTGTGCTGAAGAAAACTCTCTCAGTCTGTTTTATACGGCGGCGGAAACCTGAAACCTTTCAGCAGCTGTCAACACGACTCCCCTCAATTTGCTCCAATCAGAAGGCAGTGTGACGTTAAAACGTTCTCTCTCACCGACGACGCGTCTCATGCTGTGTAGCGACCTCTGCTGGTGAAGGCTACCGATGGAGAGTTCAACAAGGTCACGTCATCCTGTGAGACTTTTTCCCACACATGGCTGATAAGTGACAATATGTGAAATCGTATTATAGAGTCGTGTTTATGTTCAGTGTCACGCACCAAAACGCATTGTGTGCATCCTTGAGGTCCTCACAAAAATCATTTGCACTGCATATTTCCTTTTAAGGAGCAGTGCGTAACATTTAGGAGGATCTACTGGCAGAAATGAATTATAATATTAATGAATATGTTTTCTTTAGTGTCTAACCACCTAAAAAGTAAGAATTATTGAGTTTTTGTCCAGAACGGACAAACCACTCTGCATTGTGTCCTTCACTGTGGTCAGAAAACACATGGGGGACAACGTTGTTTGGGTCTCAATGGCCGGAAAACAAAATGTCGGAAACCTCTGTTGCTCTTGAGGAGCTGCAGCATTTTTCTTTTCTTTTTTTACAAACTGCAACGTCCGCCGTACATTCACCAACTAACTAACTGCCCTGTGCCGACTTATTCGCTCACGCAAATTGGCCGCCACTCTCTTCCCACAGCGCTACTAAAGGTCTAAAACTCCAACCGTTAACCCTTTTAAAAGGCATTTGTTTAACTTGCATAGCAGCGACAGTGACACAATATTCCGCCTGCTGAAAGTTGTCTCTGTGTATTTGAGCTTTCTTCAGGTGGATAGAGGACGAAGCTGCAGACGGAGGGTATGACGTGGACATCGGGAACGTAACAGAAGATTTAGGCGTGTTGGGCATCGCGGGGCCAAACTCCCGCAAAGTTCTCCAGAAGCTGACGGAGGAGGATTTGAGTGACGCCGGGTTCAAGTTTCTGCACTGCAAGTCCATCCAGTTGGCCGGCGTTCCCGTCCGGGCCATCAGGATCTCCTACACCGGTACTGCACACTGTGTGACGTTACTTCCTGTTTGATTTAACAAGTACCGGTCTTATTAAAACAAATGACTGACTACGCTTAAATAATGAGATATTAAGTTAAACTTATGATGTTCTAATTCTGAACTAAATCAAATATTATGAGATGTTGAGTAAAATGTGGTTTTACAAAGTTCAAATTATGAGAAACTAAAGTTATTGAAGTATTTCATAAGTCTCAATTAGTGCGTCTTTTATTTTTGTTTTGCTGAAACAACAAGTCGATTAATTGATTAGATCGACAGATAAATAATCTGCAGCTGCTTCAATAATCGATTGTTCGGGTACTTGAAAACTACACAAACTAAAGGCTGCTAAAGGCCTCTGCCCAGTTGACGGCCGTGCAACTGTCTTGACATACTGGTCAGTGATACTAAGTGTGTGTGTGTGTGTGTGTGTGTGTGTGTGTGTGTGTGTGTGTGTGTGTGTGTGTGTGTGTGTGTGTGTGTGTGTTCAGGTGAGCTCGGGTGGGAGCTGTACATCGAGCAGAAGAACATGGCGACTGTGTACCAGGCCATGATGAAAGAAGGACAAGACGAGGGCATCGACAATTTCGGCGTGTACGCCATGTCCTCCCTCAGACTGGAAAAGGGCTTCAGAGGCTGGGGAGCCGAGGTACACACACACACACACACACACACACACACACACACACACACACACACACACACACACACACACAGGAGGACAGGTAAGAGTACGTCACAAGTTTCTGATTGAACAAACAAGATATAACATGTTCATCAGTGAGCTTTAAAGGTGCTGGTACGCAGATTTTGTTAACTTTAAAAGACCTAGGCTAGCTGTTCCCCTCTGTTTCCAGTCATTATGCTAAGCTAAATGGCTGTTGGCTGTAGCTTCATATTTAATGGGCAGACAGGAGAGCGATATCTAATCTTCTGATCTAACTCTTGGCAAGAGATTGTGAACTATTCCTTTAAGGTTATGACTTTTGACATCTGTCGATCTTTACAGATGAACTGTGACACAAATCCTCTGGAGGCCGGATTGGATTATTTCATCAAATTGAACAAGGTAGCCATCCATCTCGTTGAACATACATTAACAAGTTTTTACGATTTATTTCCTCTATAACCAGGAATACATTCTGAATAACACTGTTTTCTGTTGTCCAGCCCGCTGACTTCATTGGCAAAGCCGCCCTTCAGGAGATCAAAGCCAAGGGCCTGAAGAGGAAGCTCTCCTACATCACTGTGGACACGGACGACATCGACCCCGAAGGCAACGAGACCATCTGGCACAACGGCAAGGTCAGCAACGGCGGAAGTCGCTCGGTGGGGCAGTTTTTTCGGGGTTGTTTTTGTGGTTATTTCTCACATGAGCGAGGTGTCTCTTCCCTCGTCAGGTGGTCGGCAACACGACGTCCGGAGCCTACAGCTACAGCAGCCAGCAGAGCCTGGCCTTCGCCTACCTGCCTCCGGAGCTGTGCTCGGTGGGCCAGAAGGTGGAGGTGGAGCTGCTGGGGAGGAAATACCGCGCCATGGTCATCCAGGAGCCCTTAGTCCTCACCGAACCCACGCGGACCCGGCTGCAGAAGAAGGCAAAGGGGAAATCATAAGATGTCCTCGATCAGTTCCTCACACGCTAATGAAAAAAACCATTTTATTGTGATGTATCAACGAGAGTCTTAAATCCATGTGCTGGACTGTTTGTGGCCACCTCACAGCTTCTAGTTCCTGTCGCGTCTCTTCACGACGGGGACGTTGAGAACAGATTGCGAGTGTGATTCATGAATGTGTTTTTTGAGCAACAGGGAAATAAAAATGTTTCATGTTCCTGCATCGAAGTGTCTCAGAGTTCTGGGCGAGTAATTTACTTTTTATGATTCTCTGAATGGATGTTAATGTTTTACAAGTCAAACGTTTTGTGAAGGATGTTTGAATTCTTGAAATTTCAACTGGAAGGGTTGAAGGGGGAAAAAAAGCCTTTTGCGTTTATTTGAAGAAAAAGCTGCATTTTTAATAGTCTTATTAGCATTTCATGATAAATGTAACAAAGTATACAAACAACAATAACCAACAGAAACAAGAGGCTCACCAACTTGTACAAAGATTGTTTTATAAATCTGTTCTTTGTTTCACGAATATGTAATTAAACTGGTTTATATTAATACCTTGATGATTAAATCAATGCACTCAATGTCTTGTAAAAGGTGTTTTTGTGTCTTAACTACTTTCCCTCTTCCTTAGTGTGCAAGTCTTTCATTTTCTAGAGTTTCGTCAGACTTTATTTTTATTTCAAAATGCTTTTTTGTCAACTCTATTTTTCCTAATTCACCCGACTGAATACATTCAATAGTAAAACCACCGCAAAGTAACATCCATGCAACAGCGGCCCCTGCTGGTATACTACAGTATAGTTTATCGTGTTTGTATACTATATGTTGTATACAGTACATCCACTGTACAGTAATATTATGACATATATATATATATATATATATATATATATATATATATATATATATATATATATATATATATATATATATATATATATATATATATATATATATATATACTGTAAAATAGAAATCAAAGAAAACCATGATATATAATTTGATAAAATGCATACAAGCACACTAGTAGTATAGTGTTATACAGCCGAATGAGTAATGTAATGCAATGAAAAATAAAATGGATATGTTTCTACATCTTCATTACATTCAAATTAGGTCTCCAGCTATCAATTACTTTCATTATCAATACATCAATACATCTTATCATTCGCTTGATTAATCGATTCATTTTTTCTCTCTTAGGATATAGTGACACGTTTCAAATGTCTTGTTTTTTTCTCACCAAGACCAAAATATAATCATGTAAAGTAACGTTCAAAAAGCGAATTTTAAAGATATTTCAACTTGGAAAGTGACTGAAACGATGGATCCATTTTCAAAATTTAGATTAATTGTCGGTTAATCGGCAAATCGATGAATCAACAACATCCAGCTCTAATCAAAATCAATGGGTCGTTTTTCCTCTATGGCTGTCCTAACCGACGCGACTCGCATTGATATTTACCCAAGTGGGCTTCCATACATTCACGTGATTGGCTGTTTTCTTCCAGTCATCTGATTGGCTGCCGCAGTCGTTGTACATTTTCAACCTGCGGAACACGGAAGTGACAGCTAGACGCGGTTGTAACTTGTATATATATCAGTGATTTATGTCTTATATCATTTCAATGAAGGCACTAACCAGTTAACGAAGCCAGTAAATCAATAAACATAACCGAACGGACGTCCTTGTTCACTTTACGACAGACTAGTTGGACTAATGGCGCTCATAACTGAGAAACCAACGATGGATTATTCGCTTTTCATAGCTGTGTTTCTTGTAAGTGCCTCTGTGGCTTTAGCGGCCGAGCGGCCTCACGTCGTCTTCATCCTGGCGGACGACTTCGGTTGGAACGATGTCGGTTATCACAACTCGGAGATCAGCACGCCGAACCTGGACAAGCTGTCCGCAGCAGGAGTCCGCCTGGAGAACTACTACGTCCAGCCTCTGTGTACGCCCTCCAGGAACCAGCTCATGACCGGGAGGTACCAGGTGAGAGCCTGCAGCCTGCAGCCTGCTGCACGGCTGTGTGTGTTTCTATGGCTGTGCACAGAGGGGTCCTAGAGGATGTGGTGGTAGAAGTACACGTTAAAGTACAAGTACCACACCTGTAGAAATACTCCCCTGCAAGTACAAGTCCTGCATTCAAAACCTTACTCAAGTAAAAGTATGAAGAGTAAATGTGCTGTCCGTTTTTTACTATTATATCTGATGTTCCTGCTGCAATAATGTGTATTTGTACTCAAGCACAGTACTTGAGTAAAGGTATTTAGTTGCATTCCACCAGTGGGAACCAGTAAAAACTGGATGTCCATTTAATGATTGATAAAATTTACTTTAAATGTGAATCGACTCATAAGGAACTTAACATTAAAGGAGGCTCCTCTGCCTCATGATGACTTTGGGTTTGTATACTTTTCTGCATTTAGAATAACTTTCCAAAAGACTTTAACGCTGGTGGAAAGAAGAACAAACTGACCTTATTTTGAAACTTCAGTTTGCATCTCTGTCGCCGTTGGGTTCCTCTTTCTGATATTCTCACGTGTTTCTTTGGGCTGTTTTCAACACGAGGCGTATTTATTTCCGAACGTGTTTTTTATTTTTAACCTCCTCAGATCCACACGGGCATGCAGCATCAGATCATCTGGCCCTGTCAGCCCTACTGTGTGCCTCTGGATGAGAAACTGCTGCCCCAGTGGATGAAGGAGGCGGGCTACGCCACACACATGGTGGGCAAGTGGCACCTGGGCATGTACAAGAAGGACTGCCTGCCCACGCGCCGCGGCTTCGACACATACTTTGGTATATTTCAGTAAGAATACAGCCTTTGATGTAACTACGGAGGCAGTTTTATTCCTAATATTTGGATTAACGTGTGCTCCAGGCTACCTGTTGGGCGCCGAGGATTACTTCACTCATGTCCACTGTGCTGTCATCTCTGCTCTGAACCTCACTCGCTGTGCGCTGGACCTGCGGGAAGGAGAAGAGGTCACCACCGAGTACAAAGGAGTTTATTCCACCGAGCTGTTCAGCCAGAGGGCCTCCAGTATTATTAAAACCCACAACTCCAGCAAGGTGACACACACACACACACACACACACACACACACACACACACACACACACACACACACACACACACACACACACACAGTGAAACGATGTAGAGCAGTCAATCCTGATTTCAGTCATCTAATGAACTTTGCCACCTAGAAAGAGAAGACAGCCATGGACCAAGAGTACTTATTTCACCTCTTTGTTTCTCTATCAAAGTCCATTTAAATACTACTCTCTGTTAGTATACACTATGTACTATAGACTGATTTTCAAAGTATACTGTTTTCGCTGTTAATAGTCAAGAAATCGTTGTACTTTGCCGTTTTGTACCATCAAGAAATGACGTTAAGTCGACTTAACGTCATTACAACTGCATCTTTGGAATCTCACTGCCAGTAAAAACGAGTTATTCCGATTTTTTTAGTGAGTTTCAGCTCAGTGTTTCGCTGCTCAGCCCACATTCTTACTGTTTCGCTGTCGTTGTTTACGCCCCAGCAGGCAGCTGTTTACAGTAAAGAAGCTGTAAAGAGTTTCTGTTGAGCATCAAGCGATAGACAGACACGGTTAGAGACTAGCTGGACAACATAGTGGAGCATTTAGAGGATAATTACGCAGATATGTCCCTCTGGAGTTGGTGGAGACCAAACACAGAGTTAAAAGGGAGAGAATGTCGGACTTGTATTCATCCGATGGTCAGAAACAAGACTCTAGGAAGCATAATGTTGTACTTTAACTGCTTGTTTAGTAAGAAAATAACTTTTTCTCTTGATTATTTAAGTACATTTCACGGATAATTCTTATGTACTGTTAGGTAAGTGGGATTTTGAACAGAGGACTTGTAAGGGAGGATTTCTGACTGATGTATTTAACTGACATCACTACACTTCGTTACAACTGTGGGGTGAGTCTTCAGTTGCTCTTCTCTGTTTCCTGCAGTCGCTCTTCCTCTACGTGGCGCTGCAAGCCGTCCACGATCCCCTGCAGGTGCCCGAGCGCTACCTGGCCCCCTACAGTTTCATCGAAGACCGCAATCGCAGGCTGTATGCCGGCATGGTGTCGGCCATGGACGAGGCGGTGGGCAACATCACTCTGGCTCTGCAGCAGGAAGGACTTTGGAACAACACCATCCTGGTGTTCTCAACGGGTATGTTTTAGTGTCGAGACGCCGGATAAAGAACAATGTATCCTCTGTGGAATCTCGTGGAAAGGCTTTTAAGATGTAAGCAAATGCTGCACCGGATCCTCTTACTTCTTTAGAGTTCACGTCTGACATTTCAACGATGAAAGAACAAGTTTTATTTACACATAAATAGGATAATCAGGTGAACGCCTCTGGGAATGCTAATATACCTTCCACTGCTTTTATTGTCTCTTTGTATCGCGTGCCAGAATGGAAACCAAATCAGTGAGTGCTAAGTGAAGAGCAATTACATTTGATGTCCGTAGACTCAAAACCACATTTTCTCTGTGCGTCAAAGCCAGTTCTCCAGGGCTGAGAGGAGTTCAGGTGACGGTTTATTGAGTTAAAGCATCAGAGGGTTTGATTATTCATTTTACGACACAAGAGGGAGGCACATGAAACTGATACCCTTGCGTGTTTGATGTTTGCAACATTTTCTCAGTCGGGATTCTCAGAGAAAAGCGCTCCTGTAATACGCCAGCTGTCCACTAGAGGGCAGTGTTTTCTTGTATTTGTCCTGTCGGGAGCTTTGTCCAGCCGGATGTGGAGATTCACAGACAGAAATCACACTGAAGGAACGCTGTCACTGGCTTCATACACACCACTCGGTGCGGTTGGGTCTTAAAACGATCATTATTGACCTTTTGATGGAGAACATACCGGTAGAATGAGGGCGTGCAGCGCCATTCGCTCTGCTCTCACACATGTGGAACTTCTAATGAATCACATCTGAAGTAGGTAACTCCTTTGAGGGTTATTTTTAGTTTTTCTTTTGAAAGGGTAATTAGAAGACAGGAACAGTGCTGTGAAAGTGAAGTTCAAGGCTGTTGTTTTTTCCTCATGCCTGCGGTAGGTGGCCTCTCTCATTGTTCTCCTTCCACACATTTGCTTGTGGAAGGATTCAGCCGGCCATATGCCGGGCAGACGCCGAGGAAAGAAAACTCCAAATACTTCCTGCTTCCGTCAGTTTCAATGTGATGCACCGGTGTTATGGTTTCTAAACACACAAACATCCCCAGTCTGAGTCAGCTCTATCAATCGCTGTATTAGTCATATCTACAAGTCAATTGAGCCACATGTGTCAGAATGGACAGGAAAGAGCTGGGCCCTAACCTTGAAATTCCTTTGTGATGAAACTTTGTGCCTCACCGAGACTTTACTGTAAGTAAGTTAAGCGAGAGCTTGAGGGGGGAGAGGGAGGGAGGGGGAGGGGGAGGGGGAGAGAGAGAGAGAGAGGGAGAGAGAGAGAGAGAGAGAGAGAGGGAGACGGCCGGCCAACGCAGCTTGAAAAGGCATTAAGGAGCAGACGGTCTTTTCCAGAACAGTTCGGGAATCGGCAGAGACTAACTTCCTGGACTCGCATGGCACAGGGAGCCCTGCCTGGATGTGATTGGTCAAGTGTGTTTATACTGGACGGTGTGTGTGTGCACTTGTGTAACGGTGGGATGTCGAGCAGGAGTGTTCGTCCTAACAGGAAGCAGACAAATGGATGAACATTGTTTTAATGCTCTGTGGATGTTGTTGTCGGTCGCTCCGCCGCTTCGATCCAGACCGAAATATCTCAACAGCTTGTCGATTGATTACCATGAAATGTTGTACAGACGTTCATGTTCCCCAGAGGATGACTCCTATAGACTTCGGTGATCTTCTGACTCTTCCTCTGGCGCCACAATGAGGATCACATGTGTGGGTTTCAAGGGGAAAGTCTCAATAAGATGATCGTTATTGTTTCAACCATCGGGTCAAAAGTTATATTTCATACCTGCAAAACGAATCCCATCAGCCTCAGCTGCAGCTACTTCGTGTTTTATTCTGCTAAATGGAAAATGTTAGCATGCTAACATGCTAAACTAAGATGTTGAACATTGTGAATGTTATAGCTGCCCAACATCAGCGTGTTAGCTTTTTTCTGTTAACAATTAGCTCATCGTCACAGCGCTGCTAGCGCGGCTGTAGCCACATTCTACGACTACGTTTCTACGCCGTTCTGCGCATGGCGTTCTCTTCACAGTTTAGTGGAAATTATTTAGTTTTTCCATTTTTGTGTTGACGTCACGGATTTCTACCTGGAACGATAAAATGTTTGGGACAAAACCAACATTTAAAAGCAATATTTCCTCTCTGCGCTCTTGCTTTCTGTGTAAAATTGATGCATTTAAAAGTTGTAGATTCTTAGTCTTGTTGAGCGTTCTGTACACCGACACCTCCCTAAATCAAATTTTTCTGATTTTGTTTTCATATTCACTGATTTGATAATCCCGTATCTGTTTATTTTCTTCGTCTCCGTGTGTTTTGACATTTCGTCCCCCAGATAACGGCGGTCAGACGCGGAGCGGTGGCAGCAACTGGCCTCTGCGGGGCAGGAAGTGGTCGCTGTGGGAAGGAGGGATCCGGGGGGTCGGATTCGTGGCCAGCCCGCTGCTGAAGCGACCCGGGACCGTCAGCCGCCAACTCATCCACGTCTCCGATTGGCTGCCGACTCTGGTCGGCCTGGCGGGAGGGAGCACCAACGGCATGAAGCCGCTGGACGGATTCAACGTGTGGAACGCAATCAGGTGAGCCGAGCTTTTCACACCTCCGGGGAGGCAGGTTCAGAGTTCACAGCCTGAGCGATAGTTTGCTCTCAGCTCTTGACAGCCTGTCCTCTCTTGGTGCCTCTTTATCCGATCCTTCCCTCCAGCTCCAGCTCCGTCTGCCTGTCTGCCTGACCCCACGTCTTCTTCTTGTAGGAGCCCCCTCGCTCCCTCAATAAGCCCTTTGTTACTCTGGCAATGGGAGCTCCAAGAGAAGGAAATTCCATCAGTCATTCTCACACAAATCTGCAGCCCTTCCATCCCTCTCTGTTTTCCTTCACCCCTTCTTGTCCTCTCTCCATCCCCACCAAGAAAGCCTGCTATTGGATAAGCTAATTAGCTTAGCTGCAAATCCTTTCATGTGGCAACATACCTGAGAATTAGAGGTAATATATTCAATTATGTTTTGGATATCTTCGCAAAGAAACAGTTTTTGCGATTCACCGCAGATGCACTTTTCCACGTGCGGGTCGTCACGCAGGCCGTCACCGACTCCCGTCTGACTGACGCGTTATATTGGTGAACTAAATGTGGACGCAGTGAGAAAGGAGGTGAAATTGAGGGCTGCAGCAGCAGAAGAGCCCCGGCAGAAAATCTAAGACTTAACCCCCGAAACCGCAAACTACTACTCGCAGCCTCCGCTTGGCTCGATTGGCTGCCGCGCGTCAGCTGACCGCCGGGCTGCTGCTGCCGCCCGGCGACTCGGGGCACAAACCTTCTGTTTGTTTTGCTGCTTTGCAGTTTCATTTAGTTTTTAATTGGCTCGCCCGTTTCAGAAAACAGCAGCTTGGCCGTTTTTTGGAATATACAAAAAAAACAAAAGCCCCAAACGAAGGCCCAGAACAGTAGGCGGGCAGCGGAGAGTTATTTTAGTTGTGTTATCAGACACTGTGGTCAGTGAGAGCTGTGTGTTCTCTGTGGCGGAGTGCGGTCAGAGCATACGACTGCCTGGTGAACAACAGCCAGCTGGTTTAGATTTACAGATCCCGGTGGAGTTTACAGTGCGTGAGTCAGACACGGTGTGTGTGTGTGTGTGTGTGTGTGTGTGTGTGTGTGTGTGTTGGTTGTGTATCCACATGTTGTGCTTTTTAATCTTACAGCAATGGGCTTCCCTCACCTAGACTGGAGCTGCTGCACAACATCGACCCTCTGTACGTTGACATCGCTCCATGTAAGTTCACATGTTTCTCTGTCGACGATGTGTAAACGGGGCTTTTGTTGCAGCCGGTCTGTCCCGTGAATCAGAACACACCAGACCGAATACCTCCAGCAGGGTTTCATTTAAGGATTTGGAGAAAGTTGAGGTTTCCTAACCTGCCCCTGCTGTGTGAGAGTGTACATCTGCTCCCACAGAGACCCGGTGAAGAGAGACGTTTGACGTGAATTTTGAAATACGATCTTGTGAAATACAAACATTGGCCGACGCGAGCTGCAGAGATCTCGTCACTTTACTGCCAACGGGCTGAGATCATTTCACCCCGCTGTGTAAATCTGGAAACTTAGTTTGCCTCCAGTTCATTTCATAGCGACGCAGCTGCACGTCTTCTTTGGTGAGAAGCTTCCTGAAGCAAATGGAAACGAGGAAAGTCATCCCAGTCATCCGTCGCTTGCTTTCAGAAAACTTTAAGAATTTAAATTTAAGAATTTTACCTCGCAGAACACAGGCGTTGCTGCTCGACGGTTGCTTGTTATGAGACTATTTGGTGTTTCTAAAGGGTTGAGAAATGTGGGAACATTGAACTCTGTGGTTCACATGAAAAAGCACAGAAGTAGTTTGTGTCGAGAGCGACTCCAACAGCGTGTTGGAGCAGCTGAAGCCTCTTTAGTTGATCTAATATCCCTTTTGATGATCCGGTGATCGCTGGTTTCAACTCGTGCATCGATCCTTCATCAATAAATCCTGAGCAGGATCCGTCCCAGCTCACACTGGGAGAGAGGACCGGGCACCGGCACCGGCACCGGGCCGACCATCACAGACAGGCAATTTAGTTACCGGTAATTGTCAGTTACCCAACATTTCTTTCACCATTTCTCATGTGCCACTGACAACAGTTGAGGTTGATGGAAACCTCATGTGACCCCTCCTCCTCCTCCTCCTCCTCTCCGTGTCCACCATGTCTACCAATGTGTTTCCCTTCGTTTTCTACCGTTTTAATTCCCATCATGGCCCTCGAGTATCAAGAGGCTCGTTGTCTGAGCCCGTATTCACAAACACGCCAGACATCGTGGATCCAATTAGCTCGAGTCCAAGCAGACCGAGGCCTCAGAACAGCACGGCCTCATGTAACATCCCACTGAACGCGCGTTATGGATCCACCTTTAGTTTGTTGTGAGTGTTTGATGTTTGTGTAGAGGATTAAGAGTTTATGAGGGGAGTCTCACACGGTGTCTGGATTATTATCAGTGGATGTCCTTTAATCTCGGCAGCTTTATGAAATATAAACGCGCGTTATTACCAGTGATGGTAATATTTATGTTAAGAGGATTTATGAATATTAACGGTCTCTAATTAAAATGAAACATCTTCCACTTGTGTAGAAATACGCTTCATTTTTCTCACATTTTAGTCACGCGTTTGTGATTTGTTCTGCTTCCATGTGAGGAACAACAAGTGTGTGTGTGTGTGTGTGTGTGTGTGTGTGTGTGTGTGTGTGTGTGTGTGTGTGTGTGTGTGTGTGTGTGTGTGTGTGTGTGTGTGTGTGTGTGTGTGTGTGTGTGTGTGTGTGTGTGCGCGCGCGCGCGCAGTTTAAACTCTGTGATTGTCGGGAGGTTTTCCAGGAAGCAGCTCATGTGACTGCCTCTCGTCTCTGGGCTGTCGGACACAGTGAAGTGGTCTCGTTCTCAGTATGAGCTGGTCCTGGTCTGAGGCCACTGGTTCTGACTTTGTGGAGAACGCTGCACCTTTGGTTACGCGTTCATCGACAGTCGAGTTATGGGAGGAGGACATTCTTTTTGTTGCTGAAATGTTTCACAGATGTGCCGTAATGGGCACATAATGGCTCTTCATGAGAATAGAAGCCGTTTCAGTCAGTTCTGTTCTTCCAGCATGTAGGGGGTGTGGTAGAAGACTCATTATCGCTGATCAACACCGTCTGTGGCACACTGCAGTACAACTTGGTTATCTGATGCAAAAGGATCTTAAAAAAGCGACCAGACGGGTCAATTTAACCTTAAGATAAGCATGAATTGATTTATTTTGGCAGCGTAACAAGCTGTAACCACAACATCGACACATTATCTCTTTATGAAGGCCATCAGGTACATATTTACATATCCAGTTGGACATGAGACCAATATTTTCCCTGATTTCTAGCTCTGTTTTTATCTCCACCAACTCTTTTGCTCCAGTATGTCCACCAGCTATAGTTGCTAACTTTGTGTGTCCGCTGTTTGGCAGCGTAGAGTCGGGTTGTTCAGAGCTCGGCTGTGGATGGCAGCTGTGAGACTAAAACATTACGAAGTTGTGGGCCGTAAAAAACAAAACGATGAGCTGAAAGGTGCTAAAACGCTCCGTAAAGCTCCGATAATTCCCGGTTTTGTTTCTCTTTTTACTGCGCACTTTCACATCTCATCGCTCATCTAAAACGTAGCCAAGAACTACTGGGGAGACACCCAAACAGCCTGTTCAAATGAAAGCTTATTCATAGTCCAATCTTTACGCAGCTAAAAGCCAGCGGAGCTCAAATGAATCTCAACGTTTACCGTCGGTCATTACCATCTAAATCATCAACAACACTGCTGCTTTACAAGCCCCGTGCATTCCTCTTCTCCTGTTAACCCGGCCCGTCTTAGAGACCCGGCTTCTCCTCGTTCCTTCTTTTGGTTTCTCCGTTTCGCTCATGAAAGAGCTTTGTCCTCTTTTTACATACTTCCTCCTTTCAAGCCGCTTCTCAGAACCCCCCCCCCCCTTCTTTACGCCCGCTCTGTGTGAGAAGAGGGATCCCGGCTAAATGGGTCACAGAGGGGTCCCTGAACTCCTCGCGGAGAAACCCTGGACTTGGCCCAAGCCCTTAAATCACCCCCCAAATTTCCCCTCCACACTCCTCTGCTCTCTCAGGGTCTCTTCCCACTCTTCCCCCCCCCCTCGCCTCCCTCCTTTTTGGGTCCAGATGAACGAGGCCTTGCTTTGAGGCGCTCATGCAAAGAATGAATGTAGGACGTGTTGCGGTTTGAGGCCCCTTTTTCTGAAAGAAGCAAGTGGAAGAAGAGCTCGAAATTCAATCGAACCCACTTAACACCTAAATCTGGCACGATGTCAATAACCGCAGCTCGCCCTTCTTCTGCAAAGGACGTGAGCTCTGCAAGACCAGTTGTTTACACAAAATTCCGGTTTGGTTCAGGGATCGGCGTAATGCATGTGAGAGCAATTAAGATACCCGCACGGCATCCTGCGCAATGATCAGTGAAGAAATCGATGTCGGAGCTTTTATCATGTGGCTGCAAAAAAACGCTGAGATCGGAAATGTTTTAATTCTGCAGTCACGTCGCTGTGGTCGAATCCACTCCATGAAAACGAGCTCCGATGGGAGCGTTGGCTTTGTGTGGGTGTGGATTTGTCTTCATGCAAAGAATGTGAGCGGAGTGCTTGTTTCTGACCGCGTTAGGACGCCGGAATTACGCTCAAATCTGTCTAATCAGGACCATATTGTCGGGGTCAAACGCAGCATGAACCCGAGAAGCTCTGGAGGCTGCTTCTTGTTTTTAAAGAAAGGTGTGCTCTCTTCTGGGAGACTTTTCCCCCGTAAGAGCAGAAATAGCTCGAGGCTGCAGACATCTCTGGACACCCTCGGAACAAAGATGAATTATTTACTTTTGCCTCATGAAGCCAGTTGGTAACTGTGACCGTTGTTCCTCGTTTTCCTACCGCTTTTCAAATCTGCCCAACTGCAGTAATGGCAAATTATTCATTGTGCTTGGCTGAGATGAAAAGACTGGTGCTGAGTCGACCACATCGCCGCCGTGTTTGTCAAATTCCTCCAGCCCTCAAAGCTCCACGTGTCTGAAGGAGGTTCACACGTGCGATCATTTCTCTTCTTAAAGGAAATGATTGTTTTGAAGCTGTCAATTCCTGCAGTTTCACTGATTTTAACAGCTTTCTCATTGGTGTGTTTATTTTGACGCCACCTGATTCCCAGGTATGCACTGACGGTCGGTGCCAGTCTGCCAGCTCGTGTGGTTTACATAGACGTTTTGTATCCAGTGGTGGTTTAATATCGTCTCAATCGGCGGTTTCTATGCATATTTTTAAAGATGGATGACCTCCCTGATTAGCGCTGTCCTCCGCTCTCTGCAGGTCCTGGCACCGGGGGTCCGGTAACGTTGGCTCAGGCGGTCAGCGGCGGCTCCTGGGCCAACTTTGGCTTCAATGTGTCCATTCACGCGGCCATTCGATCCTCCAACTGGAAGCTGCTGACTGGCTACCCGGGTCAGTATCTTCTGTCGCCCTTGGTGCCGTGTTTAGTCTGTGGTGGGAGGCGGGAAATCAAACGCACTTGTGCACGGAAGCACATTTACTTCTTATCTCTGCTAATCAGTGGAGGAGGAAGTATCCAGATAGTTCAAGATAGAAGTAAAAGTACCAAATCATGAATGTAAGTGAAGTTAAAATCAAAGCAAAATGTACTTGAAGTTACTGGGAGGAACTTTTAGCTGCTTATGAAGCCGTCTCAGTTAAAACTGATGCCTCTCTGTGACCTCCATCAGTGAACAGACCATCAGAGAGAAGATGCTCTGTTTCTATAGTTATTCTTCATGCTCGTCATCGGGGCCACGCAGGTTCACCAGAAACTCCTTCAACTGTGCCCCCGGTAGCGACCAGCCCACCACAAACGGACCCAGATCCGGCTTTGAGGCTGGTCCTCCTTCACCTCGCTGCTGGAGACCCAGGACGTATTGCTGGACCCGCTGGAGGGAAGGGAGGGAGGGGAGAACCAGAACCAGCACTGAGAGGGGCCGACTGTCAGACCCTGCTGCAGTAAAATGAGAGGTTTTCTAAAGGGACTCTGGTGCTCAGGAACACTACCACTTTAGTCCACAGGGGGCGCCTACATGAAAGTTCCTTGTAGTAACTTTAAAGCATCCAAAACAGAAGGCCCCTATGAGCTAGTTTTACCGACGTGGTGACTTTCCACCACGGCTGCTGATGTCGTCATCTTGTTTCCTCCAGGTTGTGACGTTTGGTTCCCGCGGCCCGGCCACAACAGCTCGGAGTCCGGCCCGTCCCGGGCGGATCCGCTGAAGTCCGTGATGCTGTTTGACGTAGAAAAAGACCCAGAGGAGAGGCACGACTTATCCGCTACCTTCCCGGCAGTCGTGGAGTATCTCCTCGGGAGGCTCCTACAACACCAGAAAAGCGCTTTGCCGATAAACTTCCCCGACGAGGACCCCAGATGTGACCCGGGCCCCACGGGGGCCTGGGGGCCCTGGGCTTAAACGGCCGTGAGGTGACGATGAAGAAGGTGGTCGCACTTTGTGTACCGTGAACTACAGCAGCAGGACTCTCGTCTGTGGAGAAGAACAGGTACGTGTTGTACTCCGTGATGATTCTTTATCCTCCCAGCAGCCAGCGGAGAGCCTCGGTCACTAACCGACCGGCCGACGCTCTCGTTATCGTCGATGTGCTCTGAGATGCTTACGGAGGTTCGGTTGAACGCTGTCAGCTACACATGTTGCTGATCTGTAAAGACTATACCTCCCTGCTGTTGCAGGTATTTGCACTTCATTCATCTACTGTTCAGAAGCAGCAGCCTCCTATGTGGTCTCTTTTTGGAGCTTTTTAAGGATCGAACAGGAGCGAGCAAAACGTTCCAGTAAGCAGAAGACTCATGACGTTGATTTCAGACAGATTTTAACATTTCAAACCGCACTAATAATCAATATATTTAGTTGACAATGATTACATGTAATGTGAAAGGAGTCTCTTGAAGTGGCAAACTCGCAGAGAGTTACCGTCGGCCTCCCCTCAGCTCTGCAGTGTTTTAGCATCTTTTAGCTCATTGTTTTGGTTCAGTCAGCAGCAGGAACCTTTTTTTAAGCAAACCAACTACATTCTACCTCCCCGACACCAAATATCAGACGAGCAAAGCTGCCAACTAGTGGCGCGTTTAGCCGCACAAGAGCCAGACATTTCCCTCAGCAGTGGTTTGTAACTTCAAAGATATAAATATGTTTTTTTTATTTCATAGAAGTCTTATTGAAATGAAATGAAACGAATGTTTAAATCTACATTTATTTTGACAGACTGTTAAACCTAACTCTGCTGTTCCATTAGATCATGAAAATACCTCTTTAAATATGTAACCAGCGGCCGGACAAGATTTATCTTCTCAGGGAACATATGTGACCAACTCACGGAGTAACGTTCACGATAACAAGCCAAAACAAAACGTGCTTCTTACCCGCTGGCTGTGTGAATAAGCAACTGTTTGCTAACATGATCTTCATACGTTGATAATGTGTCAGTGTTTTGTTGCCTCTACAGTGTTATTGCAGGGTGAAAACATGTTGCTTTAAAATAACTGCGCTCTACTTTCTTTGTTTTTTATTAATTGCACACACTATTCATCAGTGCCTACTTGTCAAAGATCAAGATGTGTTACCAATGTTTTTGTTCAGAAAACTAAATAATAAAAATGTTTGTAAAGCAAAGTGAAACTGTGATTCTGTGACAGTCCAGTTGTTTCTTTGGGTTACTTGTTTCCCTCCAGTTGTTCACGAGTCGGTGCTGAACGGGTTCTCGTGTATTTCTCGTTTCGAGGTTGAAAATGTGAGGAATGTCTTGTGCTCTTCACGCATCCCTCGTGTTGTGTCTTCGGCTTTAACTCCCTCGTCATTCATGGACGTACAGCGCTCAAGGTTTAGATACAGATATGGTGACACGTCTTCAGGGTTGCTGAAGATAAAGATTCTGTCCCCACATCGCGGAAAACAAACGTACCAAATAAGGAAAATCAGACGGGGTCATTAGCATATTTGTAATTTAAGCGGGATAAACTCATTTCCTGAATGCACCCTCCCTCTTTGACCTTTTGCCCCCTGGTGATGGACCCCCTACGGGCAGCAGACGACCACAGGAAAGGCTCCCTGCAGAGAGCGGGCGGCCGGGTCCTAATGTGGGCCGTGACCTTTAACCCCTCATGTGAATTGATTGGCAGCTGAGCGACAATGCCGCTTACTGTGGAGGAGAGTAGAGCTGCACAGAGTCTGATGTCACGGACTCTCATTTCCTTTATGAAATGGTTTTTCTTTTCACAATTGTGAGCCAAGGTTGTTGGTTGTGTTGTTGAGGTTTGGTTTCTACAGTGTGGCACGAAATAATCGGCCTTAACTGAGCCTAACTGCAGAGGAAAAGTTTTGGAAAATTCTTGCCGAGAGTTAGATGAGAAGCCTGATACCACTCTCATGTCTGTGTGCTAAATATAAATACAGTTAGCTTAGCTTAGCATAAAGACTGGAAACGGGGGGAAACAGCTAGCCTGCCCGAGAAATAGTCTGACGCATAACCTCGTAAAAAAAAAAAACACGACTTTTCATTTGTACACGTTATGTTTTGATACATACCATGCTGGTAGGCCTTTACCTTCATACAGAGCCAGGCTAGCTGTTTCCCCCTGTTCCCACTCGTTATGCTAAGCTAAGCTAATTTAGCTTCATACCCAACGGACAGATATAAGTGTGGTCTTCTTATCTAAATCGCATAAAGCATCAATGAGTGGTTTCACATTTCAGTCTCAACTTCCAAGCTCTTTACGGAGCTTTCAGCCGTATCACATGGTCTTCATCACTGGATGGAGTGTTTTGTCCATAAAAAACTCTTCTCATCCTGAGAATCTGAGAGTCCTGCGATGAAGACTGTGCGAGGCTGTTGAAAGCTCCAGAAGAACGCTTGTAAGTGGACCTTGAGTTGTGATTTTAGTGTGTCAAACTAGACCCAGATGGAACTTTGACGCTCAATTAATGAGCGTCTTTTGAGATTTTGGGTCGTATTCCTCTGAATTATTTATTTAGTAACAGTCTGCTCCATATGGCATAAAAAAAATCCTTTTTATTATCTTGCTTTTTAAGAATCAGTGGTTTCTAATTTTGAGCAAGTGTCTGTTTGAACTGAAGTCTATACGTGCCTTTAAAAAAAGAGCCCCGCCATCTTCTCCCAAAGTGGAATTTAAACTGGGATTGTGGTAATGGGCGACTTCCAGAACACCACACGATGATGTTACGTTTCTGAGAAAGCACTTCTTACATCGCCGAGGCTACGAACGTGTCACTCGCTCGTTCTGTTAGTTTACTCTACAATCAAAACTCTGCCTGTTGAGATGATGGGACGGCTCTCTTAATTAGACGTTGCTGCCCGCTCTGCCGTTCATCGAATGAAACCCGAGGCCTGCGAGTTGCACTTCTCCCGCCCTGGTTTGTGGTGAACTACCCCTCCTGACAAGCTCTCCCATCTTGTCATTACGAGTGTCACAGCTCGTCTCCTCCTCGTGCTTCATGCTTTTCTCTTTTCCAAAGTGGTCTTGGTGTGTCTTTCACGCTTAATCCTGCACTTTGACTCGGCCCTGTGAAGTCTGCCTCGCCGAGTGACAAACGCACTCTGATTTGCCTCTGCTGGATTCGCCGGCTCTGACTCTTTTACGTTTTGTTTTTTCAGCTGTGACGAAGCTATATGTGTGCCACCGCTGTGATGGCCCTGAAAGATACGACGGTGTAAAAAGATATGAGAGCAGATGTTGTGATGGTGAGCACATGTGGGACACATGCGTTTAAAAAAAGAACACGGCTGCCGCCCTTCATTCCGCTTTTGGTGTGTCCAAGGAGACACCGAGGTGAGGTGCGACTGGAATTCCAAACAAGATTGTGTCTGTCTGTGAAAACAGATTAAAATCATACTGACCACTGCAGGCAGGAATGTGTTGAGCCTTGAGCCTCGAAGGGGGAAATCCAGCAGCTCATCACACCCAACAAAGAAGACAAGCTCCTCGTAGTGTCGGAAGACCGCCACAGATAAAAGATCACGTTCAAGGAGGCGTTATTAGACCGGAACCCTTAAATCTTTACGTTATTTTAAGGTTTGTTTCTGTAGCAGAAGGTGCAACGTCTCGCTCTCCTTCCTATGAAGCATGTAATCACTTTTCAGAGTAATTACAGACAGAAGAGCTTTAGAAGACTCGAGCTCAATGCCTCCTGGGTTAGTAGGATGGTGAAAGGTCTTCAGCAGAGATGGGCTCAGTATACGTCATCTTATCAAACAAGGACCGGAAACATCTTCAGTAAGATTAAATCCATTAAGTTACAGGGTTAACCAATGAAATACTTAAAGAAGTGCAGAGGGAATATGTGCGTAACAAAGTTTAAATGACTCTGTCAACGTTTCCAGTAAACATTGAATATTTACAAGGTACAAAAAGGGGGAACATGTCTGATATTTATGTCTTTATACAATATACAATAGCCGTGACATGAAACTATTTGTGGCACTTTCACTCAGTAAGACAGATGAAGAGGCCCAGTGGTGCTTTCAGCTAAATGCTAACACATTTAGCGTGTTAGCATTGCAAGCGTTTGCTTTTCTCTCGTCTCTTCTTCCCTTCGACTTACAGTACGTATTTGTTTTGTCATAAGTACCCATAAGTATTTAATTGATGTCCCGTACAAAGGGAATAAGTACACTGTTCTTCCCAATCAAGTCAAGTTTTAGTGTCACTTATACAAACATACACAGTAAAGTGAACTTCTTAGATGCCTCCAGAATAAATCGAACAAATAAAATAGAAAATTAACAAACGTAAAATAAGTAAAAAAAAATGAAAAGAGACAATGACATTATACACACAACATAACAATATAATCAATAATCTACGTCCTCATTGTTAAACGGGAACATTAACGCAGGATGTTGAATCAGTTCGCGTTTGAATCCGTTCAGATCTCAGATCGGGAAACTACACAATATATGATGTATAATCGGAGTATTTCTATTGTACTCTGTTGTGTCAGTCAGGGTTAACAACGCTCCCAGGAACTGGCTGGATACCATCAGGGATGTTATTATTGACAATAACTGCTGTTTGACCAGAAACAGCCGGACCACGTATGCAGTGAGATCCTGGCTCCAGTTGTTCTCCTCCCAGTCTCAACTCTCAGAATAGTCCATTCACACTCGTTCGCTGTCGTGCAACGCTTGCACGAATGTACAGAAGTTGTTGTTTGGCGAGAATAAAAGTCTGATGGGAGATGCATGCCTTTTGTCGACGCGCGCATCTGGAAGTCATGCTCAGTCAGTGTGGCTTTTAGCTGCGCAGCGTAGAGACAGACGCGTTGGACGTTCAGAATGTGAGCTGTCTGCAGTGACTGGTGTGAGGCGTGAGTCTTTAGCTCAGCTGTTAGCCTCCCAGCAAAGGTTAAGACTAAGATTTAGAGAGAACGTGACATGGAGACAGCCCACATGTCCATGTAGTGTGTGAGTAGCTTGTCTTTAGGGCGAGTGGTAATCAGAGATGCTAAGACAACAACTGCTGTAAGACTAGATGTTCAATTTCCTCTTTAATACGCTTGAGTGTTATTGTTGTAGAAGAATATCTTAATCTGCTGATTACTTTTGTGATTAATTGATTTATCATTTAATTTACAAAATCTTAATCTTAATCTCCTAAAGTCCAAGGTGATGTCTTCATTAACCCAAATAAATTAAGTTTCTTATCATAGAAGAAAATGAAGAGAGGCAACAAATCCTCAAAGCTGAGAAGCCGACGACGGAAGCTTTTACATTCTCGGTGGAAAAATAACCGAGCCCAACCTTGATGTTTGTCCTCAACTAAACTACATGGTTTTGTTGCTTGAACCTAACTTTTCCTTTGTTGCTGAAACGTAGTTATATAAAACCCAACAATGATTATTTTCCCTAAAAGTAACTAAGTGGTTTTGTTGTCTTGACCTAACTTTTATTAGTTATTTCAAACCCAACCATGATGTTTTACGAAGTGGTTTTGTTGCCTAAATCAAACTTTTATTTGTAACGTAGTGTCATCACGAAATAACAGACAATTCGTGTCCCTGTACACAAAAAAAAATATTAAATTTTGTGGATTTTTTTGCACTTTTTAAATGACGCGGTTGGTGAACTAAGGCGGGGTGAACCTTCACTTTAATATTATATTCCATTTCTGCCAATAGACGTCCCGAACTAACACACACTGTTCCTTTAATGTATTGGGTTTTATTCAGCTTTTTCATTTCTTTGTTTCATCTGAAAATAATAATAAAAAAGAAACACACATTTCGCAGCAGTGGTCCTTCACATAGTATTTCACATGAAGTGACATTAAATAAGAAATGCGTCCTCGTGAGTGTGAGCAGCAGTGATTGGTGGACGGGCGCAGTCACTCCCATCCCCGCGGTCGTCTGTCTGCAGCAGGAGAGGAGGACGGAACCATTCATTCTGCTGTGGTTCCCGGAGAAAACGTGGAAGATGAAGAGGAGACACTGACGGGGGGAAAAAGTCCGGATCAAACCCGACAACCTAAACTCCACAGAGAAGACTCGAAGCACATCCTCAGAGGCGTCGCTTCAACTACAAACCCCCCAAAAACCCGCACCGCCAGCAGTTACACGTAAGTAGAAAAACTCTCTTTAAACAGTGCTTTTCTACAACAGCAGTACTCGTGCATGAAACGAGTATAAGTTGAAGTATCGCAGCCGCGCGTATTGTGACTTTCAAGTGTTTCCACGTTTTTCAAGACGTTTTGTCATTTCGCTCGCGGAGCTGCGCTGAAGGGGAAACTCGTGGCAGGAAAGCCGAGCAGACTGATGCTCTGCCAGGCAAAGCTGCAGCGCAGTATGACCCCTCCTGGTAGTATGTGATCCGAGCTCATCACATTTAATGAGTTTATTGTTGCAGGTTTTATTCATATACGTCTTTAATAGAACTGACCATGCAAACTGTGTCACAAAATGGATTAATATTAGAGCGGAAATGGGTTTTTAAATTGGAAAAAATCCCCAATTAACCAATTTACTATAATGTCGGCATCACACTTTCACATTTGAGAAGCTTAAACGAACCAATGTCTGGTGTCAAACTAGCTGCAGATTAATTTCTTATCAGTTAATGAGCTAATCTTCTCAGCTCTGATGTAATTAATGATTAGTTGCAGCTGCTGTGTGCAAAATTCAACAAAGACCGCTTCACTTTCCTTTATTCATCTGTTTTGTTCCACCATGTGCATTGTTACCGAATTAAATATTTATTAAGGGTGGAAAGACGCATATATGAAACATTAATACTCTTGTTTAGTCATTGAATGGTGAGAAATGTCCATTATAATGTCTTAAAAGCTCAAGATAATGTTTCCAAAAGTCTTGTTTTGTCCGACCGACCGCCCAAAAGCCAAATGCGTTTAGTTTACAATCAAATAAGACAAAGGAAAACAACAAGTCCTCACAAATGAGAAGCTGGAATGAGGCATTGTTTTGTATTTCTTCTTGTAAAATGACTTGAATGAATTCTCTCAGCTCTACACACAACCACGTGCAGTGTCAAAAGCACCACTGACCCCGAGCACCTGGTCCTGGCCCTGTTCTACATGACGGAGGTCTACGGTTCAAGAGTCTGTCAGTGGTCTCCACAGAGCGCGACACAGGTTCTCGTCTTCTGTTGTGTGCTGTGTTTCAGCAGTGAACCTGAGAACAGGTCCCGCCTGTGAACCAGTGTTGATGTGGGGACGAGAACGGGCTCCTGAGGGCAAAGACCTTCTAATGTATGAAGTCTTTGGACCATGAGGTAACCAAAGCCAGGAACACATGTTACGCATTTTGCATGAAGAAAACCCGACTTTGCTTTTCTCCAACGAGCAGTGATTCTTTTTTATTTTCCACGTGTGATGCTCTTTGTTGCAATGCTTTAACAGACGCAGTGTTCATGAGGCGTGTGGTGTTTCGGTTCCAGACCCCAGTCACCGATTCATCGTGGTAGGAAAGATCAGAGCCACACGAACTGTTTCCACGTGGAACTCTCTGCTGCTAGATTAACACTTCAGCTGTTGTAGGTCTTGTGCTGAAGGGTTGTTGTTTAAATGTATTGTTGTCGCTGCGTTAGTTACATCATTGTAGCCACTGTGTGGTCTCGGTTGTGACTCCATATTCTGTAATTAGCGTGAGCCGTTTCTGTGTAATTTTTGAAGGCACGCAAATGAGCTCCAGATGTTTAATGATGCTTAGGTCATCTCCAGAATGAGTGACTAGCGTTAAAGATGGCGGTTTTTGTCGGAGTCCTCTTTCAGGGGCTGTCAGTGGTTTGGGATTATGCGCCAGTTGCACGTGGTCCCTCAGGGCTCCGTCTTCGGCCCATTAAAATAAGCTTCATTCATTACGACCCTCCGTTCGGGCCACAAGAAAAAAGCAAAAAATACATTTCTCTCTCTCTCTTGGCAGCATGGCAGCGCAGATGCTTTTGGAGAAGTTCTTTTAATGTTTTATTTTACTCTCTAATATTTCCTAAACAGAATGGTCAACCTTCAAAGCGCGGACATTAAATATTACCAGACTCGTTTTTGCCCCGGTGCAGATGATCCAGTTGGTGAAAAAGGAAGAGTTTAACGAGCATGCCGTTCACACAGACCACATCATCTGTGTTTGGTGCTTTGATGGCGGAGCTGTTGTCATTAATCCAGGATGCTGGCTGCAGTTCATGGGAGAGGGGTCAGTATATGTCTCCTAGTAGGACGACGTGGAGCCTAAATAAATGCTTTTATGCGTCTGTGAGCATTACTCCCCCCACGGTGATGGAAATCAGACCTGGGCACTACCGGTGTGAGCCAGCGCCGTGGTGTCACCGTGACCAGAGTGTGAAATCCACTAATGGAACGGCTGCTCACCGGGTCAGAGGTCAAACTAGACGACTCCGGCCGGCTGGGACGAACATCTGGATTACAGTTTGTCACAGCGGAGCGCTGCTGTGGATCAATCCTGATAACAAGGCTGGTTTATGTCCTCAGTCTACCGTTTCACTACTTTGAGTTCGAATATTCACTTCCCCAGCTGTTTTTGACAATCAGCACTTTTTTTTGTGTGTGTGTGTGGGGGGGGGGCGTCATTATTTTAACCACAGTATTCTTTTGTTTCCCAACGAGTGCGGTCTATAAAACTTTATACAGGAGCATCCAGGAAGTGCTCTAATGAAAGCAACACATCACAGACGGTTTGAAATACGCGTCTTGTCGCCCTAAAGATTGTTTATTTGGTCATAAAATTGACGTAATGCAAGGAAGACGGTCTTAAAAATTATGACAAATCCTAACTGGGTCACATTACGTTCGACGGTTTTCCGTTCCAAGCTTCTGAAAGGAGTCATTCTGAGTGAATTGAAAGCAGCCGTGTGTCAGAGTTCGTTTCTTTTTTTTTATTAGTTCTATGATGAAGCAGCGTCAGAAATAGTCAGTTTCACCGGTACTGGAACAGGCTGCATGTACAGAGGGGGAGAAGGGTCCGAGAGGCTTTGTGCTCCACTGTTGTCTGTCTGAGGGCTGTCACTTCAAACAGGTTCAACTAATTCAAACACCTTTTCCTTGAATTGATTTGATCGTAATCTATGTATCCGGCCATGAACTAAACTGCATTGGGAGCCTGAACGTTGGTATTGTACTGATAGTTGTAGTCGACGTACAACATTGAATCTGATATGAAAGACTAGCGTACATTCTGCTTGTTGTACTGATGTTTATATAGTATTCATCATGTGTTTAAAGATAAGGGACGCACCGTTTCAATTGGATATTGATATTGGCCGACACAGAGTACCGATGTGTTCTGATCCGACACCAGATCGGTCCATTGTCACCCGATCCGGCTATTCCAGTCAGAATTGGACCAATGTCCCATATCAGTATATTCATATCGGCACAAATTCGCTCTTATCTCGATTTATAGATACGGGATGTAGTGAATTGGGTTGCGGCGGTTTGTCATTTTTAAACAGTGTGTCACCAGAAAATAGAAAAAGCTCGCGAGTCGTAATGTTTGGTGACGTTGCTGTTGATAAGCCCTCGTCTGGCTCTGCTGTTCATTCGGGTGCAGAGATTTACTGTTGTTCTCCAACCAGTCGGAGCTCAAACTACGTCACGTGAAATGTGACGGCGGTGTTTACGTGATGACCTCGCTCATGTGGCCCCCCCCCCCTGTTCTGAAACAACTGATATAACTCTCCCAGCCCCCCCCCCCCCACGCCTACACTGTGGGGCAGTCATGCACACTGATTAGATTGGGCAGCGCTGCAGCTAATCACCCCTTCTCTCCCCGTCCCCTGGGCCCCCCTGTGGCTCCCAGAGATGAGCCTCTGCCGGGGGTACGTCTACCTCCAGCGGCTCCCCAGCCTGCTGTTTACTGGGAAACCAGCAGGGTGGGGTCCTCGCAATAACAAAGCCCTCGCCCTACACTTGTCCCCTCCATCTATTGAAGGTACGTGGAACGTAGCCTCCCCTGTGGAAAAGAGAGAGACGTCCAAAGAATGACTTGGGGGGGCGGGACCCTCCCGTCGGGTGAAATGAGGAGAAGGACTCTGCGGTGGGGTTTTTGTTCCTTTGTGGCGGCGCTGGGGGGTCAGTCTCAGGGGAGTGCACGGCAGACAGACGGTGGGGTTTTGCAGCTGCACGGCCTCCAGCACTTTATCTGGTCCCAGAGCAACTGCAGGCTCATTAAACTCTGCCGGTTGTGTTCAGTTCACTTCAGTTGAGTCTCTCAGTCAGCGTTTGCATCTCCTGTGTTTTTTCCTGCCCGCCATGTTTCCTGCCTGAGCTAATGTTGTACCAGACGTGTTTGAATATTGATTAAGCTGGAACCGGTGCACACTCGGGGACCTCGGCCTCACAGCTGTATGCTAATCACGGGAAAGGTTACGACCCACCACAATAGGCCGTCTGTGTGTAGTGTGCGATAAGGCGGTGTCGAATGTTCACTTTGGCTTAGGTCATGGAAAAGGCTTTAAGCTGCAGGAGCCAGATTACTCGAGATTGCACATTGTGTTTGTGACAACAGCTGAAATTTACAATTTGCTTTCGTGTTCCGGTTGGTTCCAAGTTTATATAAGAGACAAACAATGACAACAAAGAGATGGAGTCTATTCATGTATCACCTACTCACACAAAGGTTGCAGCTTGTTATTAGGTTTTCTTTTTGGTGAAACACAAAGTTTGGGAAATGTTCTTCACTTTTTTGCCAAAAGGTCGATGATTATGAAGCTAGCCAGTGGGCGGTTAGCTTAGCGTCACAGCTAGCCAGGGCTCTGCCCAAAGGTCAAATAAAGAAATGAAATAAAAGCATCGCTCGCTCATAAACACTTCGTATCTTGTTCCTTAAATCTGTACAAAATGTAAAAAAACACAACTTTTACACAAAGACATGCACGTCTGGAACAATTTGCTTCCTTCTTTATGCTATGCTAACCTAAGCTAAGCTAACTGTGTGTTGGTTTTTGCCTCATATTTGGTGCACAGACAGAAGCAAATAAGCAGTTTTCCCTCAAAGTATTAAACTATTCCTTTTATTTGAAAGTCAGAAATTAGTGGAAGTGTGTCAGATCAGATATGTGAGTTTTATATGAAGTCTATATTTTTAACTTCTAGCGTCTTCCAGCATAAAATCAGTCAGCTGACCGACTCCATCGTCATTCGGGGGGAAATTTCGATCAAGTTATCGTAGTTTCATTTTGAGTCTAGCTTTGAAAAAAGTCCCTTTGTCGTTTCACTTTCACTCACTTTTCACTGTAAATTCGTTTGGGTTTCACCAGCTCCAAGGAAACCGTACTTTGGTGTGCTGTCACCGATGCTACTTCTGTTAGCCGGAGCTTAGCAGCAGGATCTTCACGCTTCTGTCTTTCCTCTACATCCTGCATTGGCCTGCGTTAGTCTTTAATAGCGGTGACTCGCGCTGAATATAAAGCGGGTCACTGGTTTGACCTCATCCTGCTCACATTACCAACTGCATTCACAGTAGTCGACCGTTAATCACCGTTTCTATGCCTGTCGGGCACAGTGTGCAGCTCACAATGATAATGTTGATTCAGCTAATGGGCTTTATTTCACCTGTAACCCGACACACAAATATCGTCAGTCGCTTAATGAATGCTCGTTGACCTTGGAAGTAAAGCAGGTTTTTTTTTGTAGGCCGTTAGCTCGTTAGCCGGACATGCTAACGTTTGTACCTTACGTTCAAGGTTTTGTTATACAGTACAGGATTGCACAATGACATGTGGTTGAAGCCCCCTCCACGCTACTCGCACCCAAAATGCATGAACAGATATTTGAATATTTTAATTACAACAGATCATAAACAACTGAATAGAAAAAAAATCTCATTTCATATCTCGACAACTGAGTTTTCTTGTAGTTAAGTTAACAAATCTTGTCAATAAATAGTCTTCATGAAATAACTCCTGTCTGAATTAAATGCTGAATATTGGGATAGACGATTTTTTGCCGTTTCTCCCGGGTCTCACAGTTTGTGGAGTTTGTGGTTGAATGTAAAACATCGGAGGGTTTGTTGTGGATCCTTTGGGTTGAATTGTGTGTAAAAGCTCAGGAATCTTCCCTCTGCGTCGCAGAGCAGAGGGCGGCCCAGCGGTCTCTGCGGCTGTGAATTGATTTGTAGTTTACTGCTCTTCTCCAGGTGAGAGTGACCCCTTCACCTAAAGGGATCATGTTACAGCACCTGTGAGAACCACACTGTCACGGGGCTGCAGCACAAAGAACACGAACCGGTTTTCACCGGTAAATCAAGAAAGACACAATCGGGTTTGATGCTCCATCACACGAAACACCCCAAAGCTCCGAGCTGATAGGAGCAGGCGTAATTGAATCTACCCGGTATTTGCCCGGCTAGTCTTCACCGCCACGGGCTCGTCCACAGATGCATCCTGTTTGATTCAATCTCAGGTAGGATCGGCACCGACGTGGCTCCGGTTAAATAAACAGTTTCGGGTTCAGCTCGGAGTCAGTTCCCTCCTGCAATGAGCTCATAAACCCCCCCCCCCCCCGCTGTCTGAACTGAACTTATTGTCAACAGCAGCAGCAATAGTTCGCTGCAGTTGTGACGCTTCTGCAAACATTCAGTGAGTCCACGCGGTTGACCTTTCTAGCTTTGGCTCGTCCAAAGCCTTCTGGACACGGAGACTTGCAGAGAATGAGGCATTTCTTTGTTTGCTGTCGTCTTTGCAGCTAAGCGGTATTTGCACATCTGAAGACAGCGCGGATCAGGCCGGCGCTCGCAGCGCGGAGAAGAGAGAGTAAACAAGAAAAAGTGACTCACAGAGGGCCGTAATGACAGAGTCAGGAGAAAGGAGACAGGAGACAGAGAGGAGACAGAGAGGAGAAAGGAGACAGGAGACAGAGAGGAGACAGAGAGGAGAAAGGAGACAGAGAGGAGACAGAAAGGAGACAGAGAGGAGACAGAAAGGAGACAGAGAAGGAGAAAGGAGACAGAGAGTAGAAAGGAGACAGAGAGAGAAGGAGAAAGGAGACAGAGAGAGAGAGAAGGAGACAGAGAGAGAGAGAAGGAGACAGAGAGAGAAGGTAAAGCTTTTTTGTTTCACAATTAACTGGAGCGGCTCTGGGTCAGACATCCGTGATCCGTCTCCCAGGGGCAGGCGTCTGGAGCTGCCTTTGTGACCTCTCTTTCCCTCCTCCTCCTCCTCCTCCTCCTCCTCCTCCTCCTCCTCCTCCTCCTCCTCCTCCTCCCCCCTCCACCAGCAGCGTGCCTTCCCTTTGACAGCCCTGCTGCCCAGAGATCACTCGCTCTGAGGGGAACCACTTTTCTTTTACAGCTGCCTCTGACCTCCGGCCGTTATTCTGTCCATCTGTCCGGAGTTTACTTCCACACTTCCTCCGATTTGCCCTCGTTTCCACACTAAGCCTCCATTTTTGATTTCTAAAGAGAGTGTTCGGTAAACGGTCTCTGAAGTGCATACGTTTTAAAACACCTGGTCTGTTGCACAGCTCTGAAATGGAACATCCAACTCACATGACTGATCAGCTGGTTATGCTGTCGCCGGCTCCTCTGATATTCCCGTAACGTGTCATGAAGCATGGCCAATAGAAGCTGCCATGAAACAATCATAACTCGCCCGACTGAAACAAACTGTAAAGCCCTCTCTCCACATTCCTCTCGTAGACGATGAGGAGGAGACTTGAGTTGTTTTCCCAGCGAGTGGACACCTAAACAGCGTCGACGTGGCCCAGCTCAGGCCGCTTCATGCCAGGCATGCACTGGCCAGATAATGTAAACACTGATCCTCTTCTCAGGATGGTTGGGCACATTAACGCAGCCGTTATGGCCGCCCGTTTGCTGCGGGGCCGTTAGACTCCTGGGGGCCAATAGCCTGCGACACTGAGTGGGAATCTTCATCACCGCGGGTTCAAAGGTTCAGAGGCTAGACAGGAAAGATGATGCCTGTGAAAGACAATTACAGACATGATAAAAACAATTCGGCGAGTCTGCAGCACACATACTGTGTGTGTGTGTGTGTGTGTGTGTGTGTGTGTGTGTGTGTGTGTGTGTGTGTGTGTGTGAGAGAAACCCGTTATGCCTGTCATCATGTCTGGTAGGAACTTGGCTCTTATCCAACCCTGAGAAATGACCCTCCTATCCACATTAAAGAGCACTTAATACACCTGTCTTTTATCATATGGAGAGTCGGCGAAGATGAAGTCACCACATCTGAACAAAGGAAAATCATTTCTTCCGCTCTGATTCCACATTTCATCTTAAAAGCACGTTTTATCTCTCATAACGTTTATAAAGCGGCCTCGCTGAACGATCCCTCCGCAGCCATCTGTTGAGTTTCACGTTGAGATAACCGACTAATCACTGGGAGGTGATGTCATCCCGGTGCAGTCTGTGGTTTACAGGCCGGACACACACATGTGCGTCTGCATGCATGTAGACACACACACACACACACACACATACACATACTATATATATACAAGAGAGGAAATTGGATAGAGTGTGGCTAATCAGTGCATTAGTGCAGAGTGTGTAATCAGCGTGCGCCCGAGGGACACCTTGTGTTTTTACTTTACAGATTGAGTCCTTGTTGTAATTGCTGCGTTAAGTGTTTTTGTTGCGGAGGTGGAAAAGGGGCGTGTGCTTGTGTAAAGGGCTAACTGAGGAGATGGAGCTGGACCTTAGTGGTGTGATGTCATCTAAATTGGGGTATGGTCGATTTTCATGTACTGTTAATCATCTTGGAGAATTCTAGGGATAGATTATCTTGGGAATCAGAAGTCAAATCTTTGTTTCTCTGTGAATTTACTGCTGAAATGGGATGAAATGGGATGCAAGGATTGGGTTAGAAAATATCTGCTTTTGAGTTTGCTGCCTCAGAGTCATGGCTCTGAGCGGTTTCTTCTTCATGGCGACAGCGGCAGAGCTTCTCGGGTATTTAGACCTGTCCGCAGTGCTGAAATGACGGACAAAACAAGGTTGAAATAATTAAACTGGTGGTTGAAACATAACTTCATAGGATGGTTGCGTCATCCGGGAGAGTCCCAGCCGTCTCCGTTTGGTTACATTGAGGTATCGTTTAAAGACAACAATCAAAAGGACGTAAACTGTCTTCATGGGACTCGTCATGGCATCATGGAGCAGCATTGTTTCTGGCTCCCAGTCGCCGTCAGCCGGCCGAAGCTCGCGCCCAAACCCAAAGCGGAAGCTGCACAGGCTCCGGGAACCCAAACGTTTTTTTTTCCTCCTCTCTTGAAGAATTCTCTTTGAAGAGCGCCTGGCGAAGGCTTTCAAAGCCCCGCTGTCTCAGCGCTGGCCCCGAAACAATTATGTGTGGTAAATGTAATGCAGCTGCCCAGCCGAGCTGGAGCAGACGACGCTTATTATCCTCGAGAATCATCTTTTTTTTTTTTTTGGACGTTCTGTACATTTTACATGACAAAGTACAGCATCATTATCAGCTGTCACTTGTGTTTAATTTAACAGGACATGGATGATACTGAATCCACGGAGCGGTTTGTGTGGTGCTGATGCAGCAACAGTTTGCTGGTCCTGTACAAATGTTCCAGTGACACACACACACACACACACACACACACACACACACACACACACTGGCTGCCGAGCACAAAGATGAAGTCATTGTTGGTCAAGTCTGTTTCGTATTGTATGACTATAGACCGCTCCAGCCTTAAGATAAGGGGTTTGTGTGTGTATATATAATATGTTTTGAAACAGATGGTGACACGTAGTTTGTAATTAATAAAAATCCCATTGGTTCTTTCCTTAGATAAACATGTATTTGACCTGTGAGGTGACCAAACAACCTGCGTTTGTGCCTGATATCCGTCTTTATTAGCTTCTGTAAATATTTGCTCCCAAATAAATCGCCTGTCTGAACAGTTTGTAGAAGCATTGCAGCGATTAGTGTTGGCGAGCGACTGGAGCTGGAGACCGGCTGCTGTCTAACACCTGTGTTGCGTACGCTGGCCTGAGGGACGTTGGGGCTCCTGAGCTGGTCATTTTAATGAGAGCGCTCTCTGTTTAGCCTCACATTCCTCTCATTACTGCCCAGAGAGGGAAGAGAGAAGAAGAAGAATAAGGGAGGAATGAATGTTAAACAGATGCAGACGGTTATGGAGGATGCAATTGTTGGAGCTCGATGTGTCTCAATGAAGTCGACCTTCGATTTAGATTAAACGACGTCCACCATGTGTGGCTACTGAAACACTTAAAGGACTAGTTTGACATTTTGGGAAAGTATTTTCTTGCTGAGATTTGGATTAGAAGACCAATTCCGTCCTCATATCCGTCTGTTGAATGTGACGCTACAGCTAAATTAGCGTAGCCTAGCATAAAGACTGGAAACGGGGGGAAACAGCTAGCCTTGTTCTGTGAAGAGTAGAGCTGCAACCATTACTGTGATCATTGATCAATATGCCATGCAATGATTTAAAGGGACTCTGCCGCTTGGAAACACTACCGCTTTTGTCCACAGGGGGCACAATTCCACCAAAAATCTACACAATTGTGTTTCCTCATCGTAACTTTAACATGTTATATCTTTTGTTTAATCTGTATTAAAGTTGAAAGACGAGGACGAACCAACAGAAACTCATGAAGTCACTGTTTACGGGGCAACAGAGTAATCCGGCACATAAACCCCTTAAAACCCCAACAAACAAGATAGTTGGTGTTCTGGAGAGGTGCTGGTGCTTGGACAGAGCCAGGCTAGCTGTTTTCCCCCTGCCTCCAGTCTTTATGCTAAGCTAAGCTAATTGCTTAGGTATCGAATTACTCGCCTAACTCAGCAAGAAAGCGAATTCACCAAATGTTCCTTTAAATGTTAACTAACCACATACTTCCTTTACATCCAGCTCCCATATTCCCAGAGCCCCTAAATACTATAAGAAAGAGCCTTCTGTGGTGGACCTGGCTGCAGTGAACACACCTACAGACCCCCCCCCCCCCCACATACACATAATGGTCTACCCCCAGCTGTGGAAGAGTTCAACAGCTCGGCTCCTAAAAAACAGTACTTTAACCAGTTTATGTTGGGGCATTTTTTGGCATCACTTTAAAGGGAATACCAGCCGGATTGTAACACTTTGGGAGAACCCTTTTATATATATATATATATATATATATATATATATAACCCTACCCTAACCCTAGGGTTCCGTTCATTTATATTTCGTGGAACTTATCTGTACTGTTTGTGTTCTTGCTTTCATCTCGTTTTCTTCGCCCGATGACAGCGTGAGAAACAAGAAGGGGAGCGTCAGGTGTTTGGACAGTGTGCCGTCGGTGCTATTGGGTTCTTTATCTTCCCAGCTGGAGGAATTGAAAAGTATAGAATTCAATGAGTAAGAAGCCTGCTGTGTGCTTGGTATGCTGTTTATTAGTGCAGGGATGCCAGTGAAGCTTCTGTGGGAGAATCTGTGTATTATTTCAAGCTCATTCCTGAGTTTTTGTGGCAAAATCACTGCTCGTTTTTCCACTGTTCAAAAACCCGATGCCAGTGTTGATTATACCTAATTCGATTATGTTATAGCTCCTTATCAGAGTATCACTTTGCACTTTTTCTGACCGACCTCGAGGCAGGTAAATCATATTAATTCTAAATATATCTATCTTTCTGCATGCATGACGCACTTAATGTTGCCTGAAGGCAACGGGTCATACAATCTGACGGGTCACAGATTATTGTGCAACACCGGCTTCTCAATCTATTACAAATGCCACAAACTCCTCCTTAAACATGACGGATGATAGATATTGAAGCAAGGCCCTTGTCATTAGTCCCTTGTTCCCCTCCTGCACGTATTTCTCAGTTGCTGCATTGACCTGGGTGAGGTCTATCCACATGTTGGTCCAAGTGAGTTAACAACTGTGTCGCCGAGGCAACGTGTGTTTGTATACGTCACCGTTTATTTTTGATGCGTCCGCACCAACGATAGCTGAGACCTGAGACCAGATGTTTTCGGGTCTTCCGTCCTTGCATCCTTCCATTCCTGAGGGAATTTCCCACAAATGCCTAACAGGATGAAATGATGAAGCGATGGCATGTTGGACAGACATGGATGGCATGCGACTGCGAGGCGGCCATTTTTGTCAAATGAGACAAAAGAGACGGAGAAGGAAAGCTTCGGTAATGGGATGTGTTGGCCAAAGAGCTCACGCGTCCAAAATGAAACCGGGTATCTGACCCATCCTTACCCACGCGTTTGTGTTGGTGAGAGGCTCTGCTGTGGGTGAAGCCTCGAGGCCACTGATTACACGCATTGTCACAGAAACAATGTCCTTCACTGTCGCATGTCACTCGTCTGTTTGCACATACCTCGACCTTTGGCTTCCTTTGGAGACAGTAAACCTACAGTCGTGATTTTAGTGGCGTCAGTGGAAAAGCTCTGCAATCCTGTTAATGTTGTGACTATTGACCAGAGCTGAGTGCTGCTCTCTCTGGACGATGTCCATCAAAGTAGAGCCTTGACGGTGCCGAGGAGGAGGGGGAAGAGAGCTGGAGCATTAGTTCATTATCTACGGCGTGATGTGTGTGGAGGAGCAACCTGAATCTGCTGCTGACACCAGAGAGACGTTTGAGTCGTCAGTGGGCCTGTTGAGGTTTCCTCGGTTGCTTCTGAAGGACAGATTGCTTTATTGTGTCATGTATTGATACTGTGATTAAGTATTTGAAAGATTTGAAAAGACTATTTTCAAGAGATCCTTTAAAACCCTCATGTTCAAAGAAATAATATACTTTTATGTGGTAATGTTGGAAGGAAACGCACGTAATCTTTAGAGTTTGTACATAAAGCATTGAGTTGAAGTTCAGGTTCGTTCTTCACTCATATTTGAATATCTGTGTCGATGCCAGATTTAAAACTAGGCTGTGGGGAAACGGGATGTGGCGTTTAAAATCACCTTTCACACAGGATTTATGACTCAAATCCCTCTTAGTGACTTGGCTGGATTATGTAATGCACACAATGTGTTTTGTTGTGCTGAACATTATGCAACTTTCCCCCACGGGAACCCGCATCGCGTCCAATGAGCGACGCAGACACCGGCGGCTCTTTTTTTCTTGTGTTTTATGAACATGTGAAAGAGTTTTAAAGTTCTCTCCAGGTGCAGGTGCTCGTCAGCTTAGAACGGAAAATACCAACGAGCAAGAAGAGGAAAATACGACGCTCATTAAAGGTTGCGGAGCCAACTGTGACTGAGCGGCTGCTCTCTGGAGGTGGTATGGTTTTGTGATTTGGACTCATGGTTGCATTGTTCCTGCTGCCTCTACAGGTTGAGAAGAGTTGAGAGAGGACTCTGACATCATTGGGGTTTCAGGGAGGAATTCGTCCACACAAGAGGTCGGTGTTTGCATCTAAACTGACTCCTGAATGGAGCTCTTCCTCAGCAGACGTAGGACCCTTTGGACTTGTGTCGACCAACAAAACGAACCGGTTTCCTGCTTTTCTTCCGCTGATATTATTGGGGTTCCTGGCACCTGCCTGTTATTGGTGGAAATACCAGCTGTGCCCAATGACCCCTATTGTTCCACGCAGGTGTTTAACATCACTGCTTTCCTGCATTAACACAAAGTCATCTGGGAAAGTTTCAGCTTTCTCTACTGATCAATCATATCTGATCAATCCACATCGACAGTCCTGATGATGAGCTGAGATTTATACTAAATAATAATACTTAAGGAACTTCACCTTCCTTATTTAGTCGTGAATATTTATTGTTAAAGAGCAAGAATCAGCTTATCAAGTATTTGAACACAAACTATTTAATTTACGGACGCTTTTGCAGATGGTTAAATTACACTGAGAGGTGTCTCTAATGAACTGGTGTCTGATTGTACATCTTCCCCTTCACTACCCCGTGAATCATCTTTTGGGACCGCTGCTTTAAAGCATCTGTGCTGCTGCACCTTTGACAGTTCACGCGGTGTTTTCCTTTGTCTGCCTCGCTGACTCATCAAATCTGTCCGGTGTATTTATCTGGATGGAGTAGGAAGCTGTGGGCGTTGTGGGGGTGTCCATGTTTTTCCAATACGGAGGAAAACAACGGAGCGAGAGCTAATGAGCAGGGACCACCTGTGAAGGTTTCACCCCCCCCCCCCCCCCCCCGCTAAGATAATAAACAGAAGAATCGTTTGTCCCTTTGCTCTGAAAATAGGGAGACACTTCCTGTTATCTCACACTTGTTTTTGACTGGACCTCCTTTGTCTTCACGCTCTATATTGGGATGCATTAATGGGAACAAGCTGCCACTCTTATATCTTATCAGGAAGATCGTTAAACAGCTGTTAACCTCGGTTAATGAACTCTTGAAATATGAGATTTTAGTAAATCCTGCCATGTCAGCTCTGAATCAGACAGATTTCTCCGTTTGTGTCTGCAGGATATCGCAATGTTTCGCCTGAATCTGACAGGTTTTTTGTGATTTTTAAATTATTTTTATCGAAGAAAAACGTGACTCTTCTACAATCATGTCTTTGTCTGGAAGTGAAAGCGCTCACTCGTCTCACTTTACTCCCTGAAACCGGTCTGACAAAAGCAGCACGCTTCTTCATTCCTCAGCCTCCCACCTCCTCGTTTTGTCCTCTCGCCGTCTCCTTTTCACTCGGCGTCTCCCCTCATTTGTCGCCGTCCCTCGCCTCCTCGCCTCCTACGTATGCCGTTAGCGTTTGATTTGCTGGGGGGGGTGGGGGGGGGATATCACTTGATACTTTCATTATGCGTAACTCGAGAGAGTCCGGTGCCAACGTTCCTCGCCAGTGCTTACTTTTGATTTTGAGGAGGGAGTATCAGGTTAAGCTTGGAGTTGCCCACAACAGCAACGTCTCCCCTCTTGTCCCTCGGGGGGGGGGGGGGGGGGGGGCTGGGTAAAGCAGCCAGAGAGGTCTCAGTTTGCAGGGGACTTTGTGTCAGAGCCACAGGGAAGTTCGGATTAAACTGCACTCATCCCAGATACAGAACACAGTGGGAACAATGCCGTCAGCCCTCCAGAGGAGAAGGGCCAAACCCCGTCCACCCAGCTCAGCACAGGCACTGGTTTCCTGAGTCGGGCCTGGGAAACAAAAGCACGGGGATTTGAAGTGGAAGGACCCCCCCCCCCCCCCCCCCCCTCCAGTGTTTATGGTCCCCGGGGCTCTGTGCAGGGCTACGGTGGGGCTGGAAATGGTTAAGCATAATGGAGACAGTGTTAGACCCGAGGGCCCCCAAACTCTCCGGCTCTCTTAACTGTGGGGGACAGAGGAGAAGTGTTGCCCTCCCCCCCCCCCGTCCATCAGCAGTCAGAGGAAGTAGGTGTGAAGAATGTAGCCCCATATTTCTTAAATTGATATTTCAACTTGTTGAATATTTTCATTATTTCCACTACGAGGACTATTTCTTTTAATGATAAAAAAAAAGTTAGCCTCCAGCAAATCTCAAATATCTGGGATCTGATACTCAGACTTTTTCAATATGAATGTAAATCACGTGGTGCTTGGAAGCATGTTTACAGAATTATCAACAATAATATGAGATTTGTAGTTCGCGGGCTGCCAAAAAGTGTCTTTTTAACAAGACTAAGAGTCTGCAGTTCAGGCACGGCAGTGCTTTGAGCTAAATGCTAATGCTAACATGATGATGTCTACAATGTTCACCAAAATACTCACGCATGCTAGCATTAGCTGATTAGCAGCAAACGCAATGTACGGCTGAGTTTGATGGGAATGTCAGATTTGCAGGTATTTTATTTTTTGTTTAAAAACTGAAATATTTTGCACTAAATTAAAAACATGTAGAGGATCATTAAGCATATCAAGATTCATCCTCAGGGGACCATAAATGTTGCCCAAAATCCAATTGTTGGTGAGGTATTTCAGTCTGCTGCTAGCATGACTAACACTGATAAACCACATTTTCTTTCTGGAGTACTTTTTGTAGCGTCACGCATTTTCTGTTTTGGTTTTGCACACAAACAGTCGTGATTGTTGTTTGTCCTTCGGGGCGCCGTGCCGCTGTGATGGATGTCATCTCTGTTTCTGTTGATGTTCCTCGACCTCTTCAAACGAGTCATAATAAAGTAAAGTATGTCAAATGAAGTCATAGTTTAGTATCTCAAATAAAGTCAAAATGAAACTATAGTATAATATATTCAAAAAAGTAATAAAAGGCGTACTATAGTAAGTCCAAAAAAGTTGAAGTTCAGTATGTCAATAAATGTATATAAAAATCAAAGAATATTACTTGAACAAAAAAATAATAACTCCTATGTGGCGCAAAAGAATCCGTCCACAAGATGACTACCTCCCCGTCTGGTCCGGTTGGCCACCCACTGTGAGACCGCTGCGATATGTCAGATGGTCTTTGGTTTCCATCACCCGCTTAACCGCCGCGCGAGGCCCGTCCTGGTCAAGATGAGAAGATGAGGGATTGTTGACCTCCTCGGCACAGCGGAGGAGTTACCCCGTCCCTCCCACTGGAGTGACTCCTGCTCCACTCAGACCAGACCTACACACACACAGTCAGTCGGATTGCATGAACAGATGTTTCCAGGGGGAACCAATAGAGGTGTGTGAGAGTGTTTTCTGTGCCCAGGTCCACATGTGTGTTTTTATTATGCTCCATGTATGTATTTGGACTCAAAAAAGGACTCCCGGGATCGGTGAAATTGTCTTCTATTTCCCCTCATATACTGCAACGTTTTCCACCCGGCCGGAGGTGTTGCGTCTCTGTTAGCTCCACACCTCTCGCAGGTGTAGTCCCTGCTGACCACCAGCTGTGGGATCTGTTCCCCCGCTCGCGTTATTCCTTTTTAACCCCCCCCCCCCCTCCTTCTCTCGTTCCCACGCTCCCGTCTCCAATGTTGGGATTTCCTCACCTTCAGCACATCCGTGTGTTTATCCTCCAGCAGCACCCCCCCCCCCCCCCCCTCCCCCCGGCAGAAAGTTAATAAATAAGCGAATACACCGCAGAGATATCTCCCCAGCACCACGGCGTGTTCGACTGCAACCACCGTTGACAAGAGCGTTAATGGATAAAAACGATGTGGCGTGACCCCGCTGGGGGAAAATGCATCTGTCTCCTGACCTCAGCTGTCATATTACATGAACGGATCAGTCTCCAAATGTATGAACAGGATCTTGAGGTTGTGAGTGGAGATACGCTATAGCAGAAAAAACATTTCATGCAGCTTTACAAAGAAATGTCTCTTTTCAGCAAGTTATTAGTTACGTTAAAGTCACGGAAGGAGACGTACGAGGGCTGGATGTTGTTGACCTAAAGGTGTCTGTAGCACTGGGCATTGAAAACTCTGAATTCTTTGTCTTTTGAGTTAATATAAATCAAAATGTGGCCGAATATTTAGGCAAAATTCAACTTTTAACATGAGACACCTTTGTTAATAGGAAAACATGTTCATATTTCTGAAAGTGAGGTGTGGAAACAGTTGGTACAGAACACCCAGCCCTGCCCAGGCTGTGAGCTAGATGTTGAACATCTGGCGTTGGGCCTTGAAGTGGCCAGATGGTCGTAGCTGCTCCCTCTGTGGGATTCAAGCTGAGCTCGGGCTTCTCTGATTGCATGGAGAAGCAAATGTACGTTAGGATCTGCTTTCAGGCTGCACATTTGAAAAGTTAAAATAGGAAAAAGGGCATGCTGTCTACATCCATAGGTATGCTATCCTCGTCTAAAATTTAATGGAGCACTCCAGAGGGGTTATCTTATTCCTCAACTGGAAACTCAGCGGAGACAAATAATCCGTCCGTCCGTCCGTCCGTCCTCCTCCCTCAATGAACCCTGCGTAGCCTCTGCAGGCTGGCTGGACGCTGACGTAACACTCGGATTGAAAACACGTGGAGATAAAAAAAAACCTCATTCAGATATCTGCGAGGCACATCTGGGAATCATGCGTCGACACACGAGCCAAAAATCAAGCGTTTGGTGTGTGTGGTGTGAATTCACTTCCTGGCCCGGCTCTGAACAGCCAGGTCACGGGTTCATAGACACGGAACACTTTGCTGTTTCCGTCGTTGTCATGTTCACGACTTCGTTTTACGATGTCGTGAAAAGACTTGTGTTCTTCTGCAGATGCTTTATGCACCTTTTGTGTGAAGTACTTGATTGACACTTGAGAGCCCTTGAAAGCCTCAACAGCAGAACTTTGGGGTGTCTCTGGAAAAACCTTCACTTGCAAGTGTCACTAAAAATGCTTTTCAGAAGTTCACTATGTCCAGCATTGGCTTCACCTTTTAGAACCGGAGGTCGTCGGTTTGTAGAAACAGAGGCGAGTCTGCTGCGTGGATTCTGTTGTTGTGTTCGAGGCCTTAATGGTAATGAAACCATCCTTGGTGATGTGTGTGAAGCTTAGATGATCGTCTTGACTTGCATCTATTAAACCTTGTTGGCTTTATTGTGTATAGAGTCTGTGTAAGACTTCTGCACCTGGTATTTTGCACACTGTGGATGAAGAAGGGTTGTTGTGATACACCGGTACTGTCAAAGTAAGAACACTATGTACAATATGTTTCATGTTAAGAACACTTCATACAATATCTTCATCCGCTTCTTAACCTGAACTGTCAGTTGGATTTATTTTGCCCCGACTTGTTATCTGACTGTTGTCAGTTTTCACTCTGCTTTGCTTCACACTCATCCCTTCTCTTCAGATCTACAACATGCTATTGATCATAGTCTGTCAAGGACAGATGGATTACCAGCCGGGCTCGGTCGAATCTGTACCAATGATGATTTGACCTGGCATGTGTGCATGTGTGGGTATCGGCCTCCTCAGATCTTCTGGTCTTTTGAAGTGAGGGTCTGCTCTGCGTCGCTTTTTTTCCTCCAGGGCTGCACGAGGGAAATCTCCCGGAGCATCTTTCGTGCAGCACCGTCGGCTTTCCATTAGCCTGTAAGACGATATGTGGTCAGCCTGTGTCTGATCTGTATCTGTATTTCCACATCAACAAGATGTGAGAACGAGGTCCGCTCGCAGTCAGGTTGGCTTCAGATGCAGCCGAGAATATAAAGTGCAGTTGAGCTATTTCAGATAGTTTGTTTGACTCTAAAATAAGCTGCTAACTGCTGCTAACTAGCTTAATGTTTACAGTAACTGAGCATTACGCCCAAGGCTGAGGAGCTACTGACTGTAATATTGCCTAATGGGCCTAGATGCTACTAGCACAGTTTAGGCTAACGTTAGCAGCTCTGCTCTACTATTTACTGGATAAAGGGGAAGTTTACACTCCAGCAAAGTTAGCGAAGATAACGCTACGTCTGCCAAACACATCCTCGTCCTAAAAGAGTTTTCTCTTCTAACCTTAAAAGCAAAACTATAGTTGTTTTAATTCATGAACAAGTGTTTAAGCTAACAGCAGCCAAACAGGCTAACAAGAATAATGCTGTGTCTTCTGCAGGGATCGTCATGGTGCTAACTTTTTGCTTGCTACATGTTAGCATTAGCCTCAGTCTTTTAGCACGATATCATTTCTATAGCCATGAACTGAATATTCAGAGGGAGAGCGGGGACGTCTTCCGATCGGAAGATCGGCGGTTCGATCCCCGGCCCATGTCGACGTGTCCTTGGGCCACTTGACCCCAAATCCCGATGGGCAGGTGGCTCCTTGTGTGTGAATGGGTGAATGAAATGTAGTGTTGAAGCGCTTTGAGTGAAAGGGGCAAAATGTTCATTTAACATTTAAAAAAAAAAAGATCTCGTTATGAAACGTTTCAGCTGGCAAAATCTGCAGTTGCCAGCTAGAAATGGAAAGTCTGCTTTTGTTTATTCTGTCTGAAATCAAGGAGCCATTGTTTGAGAAATGACTGTGAGCTCTGTGTTGTAAACTTTAAGGAGAGCTTGACAGGCATAACAACGGTATCTAAGGGCAGTGCTGCTTTGCAAACAGAGGAAAGGCTCTTTTGTGATATTCCAGACATTTTTATTGCGGCCTTAAAAAGGTCCATTAACCTCTTCCCATCCAACTCGCAACCACAGGGTGAGAATGAGTCACCAGGAGTTATTGGAAACGGGTCAAAGGTTGTTAGGATAAATGCATCTGGGTTTAAAAACAAACTATTTTTGGCTTTTGACTTCCATTCAAACTGATAAGAAAGGCCTCTTCCTCGGGCTTTCCACGCTGCCTTCAAATGCGTTCGGCCTATCGGCTTCTCTTCCTGTTTGAGTCGGCCCCCTTTTTTCCGTCCTCCATATGGAACTCATTTGTTCTCCCCGTGTGTGAGCGACTACAACAGTCGGACGAGCGCCGTAGCCGACTCCAGTGTTGGATGAATGCATCCCACTGCTGCTGTCAGCAGTCCTGATGCTTTGCTGCTGAAGCATCTGCTCTCTCGGTCAGTTAACACACTAATTACAGAAACTAGTTGTGCACAATAGATGCTTTAGAAGTACACACCAGTCATGTATTCTTGTGTTTTTTTTTAAACACACTTTAATATGATGTTGAACTAGCAATGTACTCCCAAGAAAAAGTACTCAGATATATTACTTAATTCCACAGTGTAGAAATAAAAGTATTAGCATCAAGTACAAAACGTAAAAGAACTCACTTTGCAGAATTTCAGAATAATATATATTTGATTATAGGATTATAATAATGAAGAATTCATTTGTTTATCACTTTCATGGTGCAGCTGGTAAAGCTGGAGTTCATTTTAATTATTAAATACTCGCAGGTATCTTGTGACTTTCACCAAAAGAATCAATAAAGTCTTCATCTATAATAATACATCGTCATTTATTTGTTCATTGAAAAAAAAACTTTAAAAAGTACAACAAGTAGTGGAGTAGAAGTAGAATACAATGGAAATACAAAATTAAAGCACGAGTACCTCCAAATTTAAGTACAGTATTTGAGTAAATGTACTTAGTTACTTACCATAAAGATGACGCTAGTTTACTTGTAATATGTATTCAAATAACAATGGCAATAGAGCACGTTCACTGTTCTGTGAGGTAGTTTTAAGTGTACAAAAGTTTAGTGTAGTTTAGGTTCATATGTTTATTCGTAAATGAAGTGAAAATGTAACTCTTCTTTAGGCTGATGATGAGATAAGTTGGCCTTGGCTGATTGAAATGTGTGCAGCAATGGAAACGGAGAGAGAGAAGGTGAGAGAACCCGAGGAAGAGGAGAGACCCTCTGCAGCTCCAGCTCTTGTTATTTTAACCCAGATTCAGCACTGAAATATGGCCACCATGTGGACTCTCTCAAGAAATGTGGCTTCAGTGTTCGGGGGTCCAACCAATCAGAGGAGACGTGCCCATCCAGGGGGGAGGGACTTAGGGGAGGGTCCGGGAGTCGGGAGTCTGAGAGAGAAGCATTAAAAGTGTGTGAGCAGAGGAGGAGAGTCAGGGCAGAGGAGCCACATCTCCAGGAGAGCTGGACTATCCAAAGACAAATGGAGACAGGTTGGACTGTTGTTTTAATTACATTATCCTGCATTAATTCCCTCATTCATACTAACCGATGTGATGGGATGTAAATATAATGTCTGAATCACAAGCTCCAGGATGCTGTGCACATGTGCAGAAGTGTTTGGAAAGACTGCTGTTATCTCTATGAGAGTAATCTTCCTTAAATAACAGACTTGATCTGTCTTTTAACGCCTGCAAAAGAGCTACGAAATAATACAAAACCAGTGTGTGTTGCTGCTGTTTGACATCCGACCATGTGGTTTCTCTTTGAGCCGTTATGAGACCAGAGATTGTGACTCGACGAGTGTTTGTCGTCCTCCGTGACCAATCGTCTCCTGCATTCCCTTTCAGTAGCTGCAGGGGCTTCTCATTCAAACAGATCCTCACAGATTATAAGATCTCCCCTTGTGTTAAAATTGCTTCCCTTGTTGGGTCATGAGGCAAGCGGCTGGACAATGCAAGGGAAATACAAAAAAAAGAAGCTGTTTGCCGTTGATTAATATTAATCCGAATGAGTAGATGCTCTTAATCGTTGTAGAAGCTCATCATAAACTCCTCATCCAGCTCTGAACAGACGCTCTCCATGGTGACGCGTTGCTCCGGTCGAGGCTTGTCTATAGACATGTCGATTGTTTCCGGTCAGTGGCAGCGTGGAAAGGCGTTTCCTGCTGTGTTGTTGCTGTGATAAGAGAAAAGGCTGAGTGGACACTTTGAACAGCAGCTGAAAGGGGATGGCAGCGTTGGTCCTGACTGGAATATATCTAAACTACTATTTGATGGATTGGCATGGAATTCGGTGCAGATATTCATGATCCCCAGAGGTTGAATCCTAAAGACTTTGATGATCCCCAAACCTTTCCTGTTGTGCCACCATTAGGTTGCCATTTTTGGCTAATAGTGACATGTCTTGACAATTACTTGATGGATTGCCATGAAATTTGGTGCAGATATTCATGATCCCCAGAGGTTGAATCCTAAAGACTTTCTTATTACTTTTCCATGAGGTTTTGTGTGAATGGTCATCACAGCTATAGAGTGCTAAAGGTCCAGAGATGAGATGATCTCTGCAGGAATCTATGAGAAGAATTTACATGAAATTTTGGAACAGACATTAATTTCCCCCTTCGGATAAATTCTAATAACGTTGGTGATCCCCTGACTTTTCTTCAGACCCATCGTTTCAAATTTTGAATACTTTGGTTTATGACCGAATACCTGCTGTACTTTCTGTCTCGCACTAATTAGCAGAGTTTTAATGGCATCTTTAACAGACCATAGATTAGTTGTTATTCAAGATGAGTAAAGCCTAGCTCTCTCTTTGGGGGAGCATGTGTCAGATGGCTGGGAGTCTCATAAGTGTGTGCATGCATGTGGATCAGCATTGGGGGTCAACGGGGTGGTGGGTGCAGTCTGAAGCTTGTAAACTCTTCTGTTTATGTAAACCGAGCCTCAGATAATGCTGGTCTCCCCCCCCCCCCCCCCCCCGGGTTACTCCCGGAGTATCAAGGACATCATAAATCCACCTCGAGCCTCACATATGTGGACTACCATGCTGCACTCTATCTTGGGGAACTTGTGTTCTTGAAACAAATCTGTCTGTCTGGGCCTCTGTTGTGACAAATACCAGGTACATTAATAGAACCAGACTTGTCCAGACTTGTTGTGGATCTACTAACCCACATTCAGCTCTAGACAAACTGAGACCCGCTAGCAGGCACGTGATGCAAACATACTGCAGCCGAGCAGGGTCAGAGGTTAAGTGTCCGGGTCTTCAAAGCTCCATATCTCCCCAGCTGGTTTGAATTGTTTCAGCTCCAAAGTGTTTTCCAACAGTATTCCTGTCGGGGAGGAATTAGCCGTCGCAACCGGCCGGCAAAATGTTTGACCCCGAAGCTGCGTTTGTCTTAAATCCTGACTTCAAACACGAGTCTCGTCAAAGGACTTCTGGGACTCAACGGTATTTCTGTGCAAAGCGGGGGGGGGGGTTAGGGTTAGGGGTGGGACGAGTTTCAAAAAGTCCAGCCGGTGAACGCGGGCCTGCATCTGTTCCTGCATCTGTTCACGGTGACGCAACGAGAACAGTTTGTGATTCATAAAATTAATTTTGGTTTCAAATCCACAGAGGCGGCTGTCTGTGCCTGCTCTTATGATGTCATCTGTCCAAACACACTCGACGTTAGCTCACACACACCCCCCCCCCCACACACACACACACACACACACCGCCCTGTGCTGTAAGAAACCACAGATCAGAAGAAAGGGTGGAAAAAAAGAACTCTTGATATCTCGACGGCACGACAAAGATCAAAGTTTGTGTGACGCTCTAACTCGCTCACACACTTTGCCGGGCCGTGGCTCCAGTGACCCCCGTTGCTTTAAGGGGCTCGACGCGAGCGATGGAAACCTCACAATGCGGGCGGCACACGTGTCAACAGCAGCAGGCCCCCGGATCCCTCTGCTGCACTGCCTAAACACTGGTGGGAGAATGACTACCGGAGTCCCAGGAGGCAGCAGAAAAGAAAGAGAAGAACCAACTGTCAGCTTCGGCCCGGAGCTGCGTTCATAACACACACACACAAACGCCTGTATAAGGCTTTCAAACGTCTGCTTTTCAATGTACGATCTGCTCAAATTTGTAAATGTCTCTCATAGATTAAAATCTCATATCTTAAATAGAAGTAGTGTTCTGATCTCTGGAGATCCCCGGGGCCTTAGATAAAGGATGATGAAAAGGTTCTTTATCGTCCGTTCACTGGAATGTGTGTTTTTACTTTGTCATCGGAAAAAAAGGCGTCACTTTAAACGAGTCGCTTCATTTCAGGAAAAAACTTCATACAAGGTGTGAAAATGAGGCCCATAATTTGCGTGTAATTTTTGTATTAGTGAAATAGGCCAGTTTATAATTCAGTCAGAGACACTTACGTCAAGGACTGGACATGTTAAAGCACACGGTTATACAATGGAAAGGACTTATTTCAGTGAAGATCCCGAGAGGAGAATTGTACTTTATTGATATCGCGCCAAATCAGTTATCTCAGAGCTCTTTTCTTGAGTTGGCTTTTTTTAATGACGCGACACCATTTGCAGCTTCCTCATTGTACGTCGGTGTCACTGACTCAGCAGTGCAGCGGGGTGGATGTCACCGAGGTTATCAGCAGACAGCCGGACAGGCCGCCGTGTCATCAACTGCCGGCTGACCCCGGGTCAGCTGAGTGGGCTGCTTGATGAGAGTCCTCCGGCTTGTTTTTCCTGTCTGTTCTGCATCCGCTTCTCCATTTTAAACCCCAACTCACCTTCACCTCCACGACATGCATAATGTTTTTCTAGCTTTCATCTTTGCAAACTCAGTCGCGAAGCTCCGCTGGGAGCAGAGAGCCCTGATCACAAGTCCTTTAACGTAAACACAGCGAAAACAGAAGAGGCCCAGTTCAAACAAAAACATCCCCACACAATTAAACCTTCTCCTGAAGATCCCTTCCTCCTCTCTCTGCTGCGCCGCCACACTTTCCTCATTCTGCTTTACAGAAACACGAGAGCTGCACTTCCTCAAATAAAAGGACTGACTTAGAGCTTCTTTTTAAACATGCAATTACATTTCTTTTTTATGCACGCAATGAAATCCCTCCCCCTGTTGTTCTTGTCCCTGTTTTATCTCTTAGGTGTGTCTGATGTGACGCCAGCGGGCTGGCTCAGGGAGCGCAACCTCAATACAATGTAGACGCCAAAAACCAGACAGAATAAGAGTCTGAAGACCGAGCCGACAGGAGGGCGACTTCAAGGAGGAGGTAGAACAGCTGTGGGACGAAACGACACCGGCCAGAAGATAAGAAGCGAAAGGAGACGCAGAGAAGGAGAAAAAAGAGGGAAGCTGCAGACTGTGAATCATTGACGGGAACCTTTTGTCACCTAACTCACTCGCCACTAGTGCTCACTCGCCCCTCGCATCTCCGCCGGAGCAGCGTCGCACCCTCAGCTCCCGGGTCTTTTGACGGGGCCTCCCGCGAGACTCCAGCCGCCGTCAGCATGTGCCATGTCATTGTCACCTGCCGCTCCATGCTGTGGACTCTGCTGAGTATCGTGGCCGCGTTCGGAGAGCTCATCGCCTTCATGAGCACCGACTGGCTGGTGGGATTCCCCCGCACGCCCGATGCCGTCTTCGGCCCCCATGGGGCCACGGCGGCCGGAGAGGCCTACAGGCCCACTCTGGGCATCTACGGCCGCTGCATAAAACTGCCGCACCTGAAGCGCGGGATACTGTGCGGACCGTACGCCATACACTTTGGGGAGATTGCCAGCGGGTTCTGGCAGGCCACGTCCATCTTCCTGGCGGCGGGGATCCTGCTGCTGTGTGCCGTGGCGTTCATCTCGGTCTTCACCATGTGCTTCCAGAGCATCATGAAGAAGAGCATCTTCAACGTGTGCGGACTGCTGCAAGGGATCGCAGGTGAGCACAGGTCTAATGACTACCTTTAGGATTACTACCGTGTTAGATTAGAAAACGGTAAGCGTGTTCTTCAGGGACAGAAGGTAGTAAACAGACTCGGGTTTGTGTTATTGAACAAATAGTCTGAAGGCGCCAGTATAGTTCATCAGAACTGCTTGTCGGATGGTCAAACCGCTCCAGAAATGAATTGGGGGGTCCAATCCGTCAATCTGACTTTACTGATTTAAAGAGGAATCACGGAAGCCAACTCGGTCCGTCGAACCTTTAATTGTCTCTCTTCATTCCTGCCGCGTCCGACGTTCATAAAGGTAAATTAAAAGTTCTACTTTCAGCCGACCACGTTCATTACGAGCGCCACAGCTCCCACCGCTAGAATGATGTGACTCTCACGGAGCCCTCTGTGAACTTTTACCCCCAGGTGGTCAGAAGTTTTTCTTTTTCTTTTTTTCCCCACCCGCGGAGCAACTGCCACCCAAATATTTACTTTCCACCCAGTCCGCTGGAGACTGTCGATCCCAAAACAAACCGAGTTGAACGCGCCTGCGTATCTGTGTTTGTGTGTGAAGGGTGCGTGTCCTTTGGTTGTGGCCACTTTGACTCAGCGTGGTGAGCTATGGAAGGGAGGAGGCCATGAGATCATGCTCGCTAAACCTCCTCTGTCTCCCACAGCTCTGTGGCGGTGGTGGTGGTGGTGAAATGGCCGTCCTCCCCCACTGTTGTTTATTTGGTGCAGGCCCAAACAGAAAGAAGGTGGGCGTGTGGTGAAGGACATGCCGAGCTGTAAACCCGGCTCAGTGCGGCCCTGCTGACCTGAGAGAGCTCTTAAATCACGAGTGTCTGCCGGAAGGCTGTCTCTGCTCCATCAGCCTGGAACAACTTAACGTGAATGTTCGGTCAGGACAATAAGCGTTATTTCTTTAGTTAGCTTGAGTCAGATGGAGGGTTCAGACGATATGAAGTTGTAACGTCCTCTTTATTACTGCATCTCTGCTGCGTCAGGTATTTGTGTGCGATGTTGTAAATCAATGAGCAGAACTCCTTAAAGCCAATATTAGATTTTTAGATTATTTCTACATACTGTTCCGCTAAAGGAGCGCTAAATATGCTACTTTCGTTTTAGCTTCTGAGCTATAAGGAGGCGAAGGACACGGAAACTATGAACACCAACAGAGAAGTGAATCATGTTTTTTTTTTTATTGCTGTGAGTTTCTATTGGGTTCTATTGTAACTGTGCGAATCCAAGCAGAGCAGATGTTTCCTGCAAGCAATGCAATTCAGAGTCTCCTTTCAAGTCGACAGACGATCAATAATTAACAGATTTTTTTTATCTGGAGTATAAGTTCGACCCTTGTTCTTACGCCCTTGTTCTTGTTCTTACGGCAAGCTTCCCGTTCTCGCACCAGCAATGTGCAGTAATTATTTTAAACAATCTTTGATTTTGGGTCTTTTGATGACGGCCATATATTTTGTCATCTGAATCTTATTTCCCACAGATTTGATCAGCTGTAGCTAGCTGGCTAATTAATGCTGAAACCTCTGTCTCTGCTAAGTTTTCGACTGACTCGCTCTGACGACATGAATGCAACTCAAATTGCACTTGATGGATGCATACAGTACTAATATAATGTAATATTCTAATCGATAACTCTGTTCAGAAGAGTGTAGAAATGGAGTGTACTCGTAGCCCAGCATAGAGTTACATAACCTGCATTTATATTTAGCATCTAAATAAAGCTCCGGGAGTCTGGCTTCAGTAATGAAAGTGGGGAAATGCACCGCTGAGTCTCCTCATTGTGAGGACGATGAGGAAGAGGAAGAGGAAAGGGGGCGAGAGAGAGAGAGGAGCTTCAAACAGCTGCTGAGGAGGCGGGAGTGCTTCCTTCGTTGCCTGTGGAGCTGGAGGCCGATAACCTTTCACTCATTCCAACCGCAGGAAGAGATAAGACGGAGAACCTGACATCCAACAGTGTTCACCTCTTTCACCTGATTTCATCCTCGCAAACTGTTGGCCAGCTGGTTTGAGCACCGAGCTGACCCTAAACCCCAATTGACCCTTCGCTAAGCCCCGCCCCCTGCTGCTACTCCATCAAACTGTCAGAGCTACGTTACTATGGAGCCCACACTGCCACTAACTGCAGAAGTATTATCTTTGGAAAAAACAGACAGAAGGGTCTACGAAATGTGAAGGATCTATCCAGGATGTCAAACTGATTCAGCAGCTAAAACTGTTTAAAAAGGAAAACTAAGGAACAACAGTGTTCCTGTAAAGCCGGGGAGATCTTTATTCACTGTTACAATCGTGTGTATACATTCAGTATACCTTCACCAGCTAGCGTAGCATCGAAGTGCTAACGCATTTAACCACGACTAGCGCCAAATCCCCAAAATTTGCTTGAAAATTAATAAAATCTAAAACCGTTGAATCAGAGTCTACGGAGCAATGCCGATTAGTAGTCGGATCCTATCGGAGCTGGCAGATGTTGACTATGATTGGCCAGTCTGCTTTTTGGGGGCGGGACTTGGGAAAAACCCTGTATCATATTCTGAATATCATCATATTCTGAATATAAGTGTGCATGTAAATGTAGTCCATCAATCAGTTCCGTGTGTTCTGAGAGTCCTCTCCTCTCGAGGCCTATGAATGATATCACTCTGGCCGATATCCACCGGCCGCACCACACCGACTCCCCGCTAATCACTGTTTCCACTCCTCGTGCCGACCCGCCGCTGATGAGCAAACTGAAGCCAGACTCGCAGATGTTTGGAGGGAAGTGATTGACCTCAGATGGGAAGATTGTGATGCCGTTGCCAGGGGATGGTCACGTCATTGCACTGGAGCCTCCAAAAGCCCATTAACCTAATCTGCACTCGCGCTGATGTCACTTGTACTTTTTTTGTCTTTTGTCCCCCGTGACACGCTTTCTGCCGGCCAGAGTGTCTCGGATGTCATTAAACTAGACTCGGTTTCAGGTGGTTTTAAGATTTCTGCTGGAGGTAAAGCCATTCCCTGTGCTTTACGTAATCGAATGGCTAAAACAGACGGTCTTCAGTCACAATTTGTATCCTGCAGGCTCACACATGTAGAGCCCCCTAAAGGCTTCTTGTAAACTACCGGTGAGTGAATTCTCTGTACATTCATTGAAACGCCGTCCTCACTCATCGTCATCGTGTTAAACTTCAGCCAAGAAGGGATTAGAGACGAGACGGCAAACAAAACTCGGCCGTAAAACTGTCTCAGATTCTTGTTGCCTTCAGGTGGCGAAGGCTTTTATTACCGGCCGTAAACTTTCCCCTCCAGCCGTGAGTCACAGAGCTGGTCGCAGGTTTAACCGTTGACCGTGACTCAGCTCCAGGCTGGGAGACCAGGGGTAAACAAAAACGAAATGTTTTACAGGCATTGAAGCAGCGTCACTGTGTCATGTTGATTCTGACACGAGATGAGACGTGTGACGCAAAAGAGTGAAACAGAACGGCTGACTGACTGATAAGAAAATGGGATTCCAATGCTTTCAATGGCTTTTACTGGATATCTGTGTTTACAATGAGGTGTGGCCGTTTCATAACTAATAAAGCAATATTAGGAAACCCTTGTTGTTTTTACACAACAGAATTTACAGTCGTATATCTGTACATTCTACAATGAGTAGATAATTAAATCATTACTTCTTTAATTGGGAAGCCAGCAGCTGTTTTCATCAAATAAACTCTTAAGAACTCACGAACACGACCTCAGACTACCAGGTAAACCAGTTTTTTAAAACACGGAGAAACCTGCTAAAAATAGGCTGAAGACTCCTTTCCCTTTGCCAGTAGTCGAGTAGACCTTTCTGACGTCTTGGACACACCAGAGGCAGGGTTAGTAACCCATGAGATTGTTTGAATAATCTGTGTTTTACAAGGATTAACGAGGTAAAAATACACAGCTTGGGGCAATAAAAAGTCTATAAATGCAGCTTTAAGAACGAATGATATGCAACGAGACTCCGGCCACGTTCAAGCAGAGCTTTGAGCTGTTAACCTGATCTCAACATGCTCTCAGTCACCAGTTCACTAGGCACACCTGGCTGCAACTAGTGCACTGGTCCAGACTTATTGTGGGGTCCACAAAATATTAGAAACCAGCTGCTATGATAACACGAACCAGTTCAACAGCAGCACAAACTACAGCCTCTGAAACGATCATAACGCTGAGTCAACGCCTCTCAAAGTGAACTTTGTAACCTTCATGAAGGAAGGATTTACTGCAGGGCTGCTGTCGTTAAAGCCAAGAACAAACTGTTTACTTCTTATATACATTCAAACTGTAGGTGATAATGAATAATAATAATGATGAATATCGAATAATAGAGAAAGTATTGTTCAGTCATTTACTTTGCCCTCTCGCTGTCTCTTCTCCTTATTTTTGTATTTTTTCCTGGAAAGGAAAAAGGGGTTGCCAGATTTGAGTGCAGACCTGCTGTGCTGTATTACAGGGCGGAGGCTGTGGGAGCAGGGGTTAGAAAGGGGGAGGAGGAGGGGGAGGAGGGAGGAGGGGGAGGGGGGGTTTGGTGGCAGGGAGGCATGGAGTGATGGGGGGGAATTGACAGTTTGGAAGTTAACGGAGACGAGAGCCAGTGCAGTGGGGTTGGGAGGGTGGAGCGCAGAGGGATATTAGGTTAGAAGGTCTGGTGTGTGTGTGTGTGTGTGTGTGTGTGTGTGTGTGTGTGTGTGTGTGTGTGTGTGTGTGTGTGTGTGTGTGTGTGTGTGTGTGTGTGTGTGTGTGTGTGTGTGTGGGGGGGGTCTTAGGAAGGTGGGGTTGGGAATTAAAACCATACCTTCAATCCATCACTGGAGCCGGTCTGGACGTCGACGCAACATGTGGAAAGAATTTATGACCTAGTTTTCATTTCCTTGTTTAATATGATATTGGGTGCTTTTAAGAGGGAGAGAGAAAGGGAGGAAGCAGAGAGAGAGAATGGGGGAGATTAGGAGAGAGGGAGAGGAGACGACTTCACCTCCACATTTGTTTTTTTGTTTTTATGAAGCACAGCAGCGAGACCTAAACGTTCAGGCTGAACCTCTCGCGTCCCCGTCTGCTTCATTTATTGTCTGTAATCGTATTATTGTAAACGTTTCCTCCTGAGCTCTGATTGGTCGGCTCAGCTGCAGAGCAGGAACCTCGTGACGTTGAATCACTTGAAGGCTTCATGGTTTTAGTTGATGTGTAATCTATAAGGAGAGCAGAGTGTCACAGTACTCGGATACTTTACTGCAGTAAGAGTAGCAACAACAGTGTATAAATACTCAGTTACCAGTAAAAGTCCTGCATTCAAACAACAGAAGTATGAGCATCAAAATAAACTTTAAGGAGGACAAAGTAAAAGTACTAATAATGCAGAACGTATATTATATATGCATGAGCTCATCACTTAAATGCTGCAGCGTGTGAAAGAGTTTAATTACTTTATTATTGGATTAGTGCTGACGCGGGGAAATAATTTCCCATGTGGTAATAATTATTGGTTCAACAGTGAAATATGCACTATTATTGGCTTTATTATTATTGTCATAGAAATAATCATTATTGTTTGGCTATTTGGTAAATTTGTTCTTTTCAAATGACAAAGAGTTTTAAAAACGAGTGAAATGCTGAACTTAAGAAAACACAGAAGGGCAATGAGGCTGTATTGTAAATATGCGGTTATTGCGAACAAAAAACAATAAAGTTTCATTCATTTGTTGATTATATTTTGGATTATTAATCTCAAACAACTTTAGAGGAGAAGAAGTAGGAAGAAGCAGTTCCTTTCCTCTGGTGCTGGACTCGGGTCCCGGCGGTAGAAGTGGGTCAAAGTGAGACAGGAAGTGATTCCATCCAGGACGCCTGGAGGGTCAGCCAGAGACCGGAGCGGGGGGGGGGGGGGGAAAGCCCCTCATAGACCTCCTTCCTGTTGTTCTCCGACCCGAGAGCCACGTGGGTCAAGATTCCAGCTCAGGGTCTCTTCTGTCCTGCCTCGCCGGAGGCCTCGCTGAGGTTCTCGTTACTCGCGCTTCATCATCTCGGCCCGACGGGTTGTACGTTTGCCTCAAGACGGGGATGTTTAATCAGACGCGTTGGTTCAGAGCGAGGAGACGGTGGTCTGTGTTAAACGGACCGCTTCTGTCTGTGAAGCTCACCAAAGGAAGTTCTGTTTAGCTTAGAGACCATTTCACAGCTGTTCCAGTTTATTTCCTGTTGCTGTGTATGCTGATGACATCAGCTGGCAGGAAGTAAACATGGACCCCAAACCTCTTTGATTTCAGCGTACTGTAAATATAGAATGTGGACGAGGAAACGTAGAACCAAGCCAGCAGGAGAAGTTATGAGGTCAAGACTGAACTTTCACATCTGTATGATGTTTGGCGCCCTAATATTTCTATGCACATGGTATTTTAATAAACGCTCCCTCTCTTGTTTCCCTCCTCGCAGGTCTGTTTCTGATCCTGGGTCTGATGTTGTACCCCGCCGGCTGGGGTTCGGACAAGGTCCAGCTGTACTGCGGCGCCGACGCGGCTCCGTACCAGGCCGGGCTCTGCTCCATGGGCTGGGCCTTCTACACCGCCATGGGCGGCACCGTGCTCACCTTCGTCTGCGCCGTCTTCTCCGCGCAGGCCGAGATCGCCACCTCCAGCGACAAGGTGCAGGAGGAGATCGAGGAGGGGAAGAGCCTCATCTGCCTCCTCTGAGAGACACTTTTGTGTAGAAGAAGAAGAAGAAGAAGGAGAAGAAGAGCCACCTGCCCTTCTGTCTTCAATAAGGCCGGCCTGTGAAATGGAGGGCCCCGCATTGTTTACCACTAAAAACCGACTCTGTGTTTGTCTCCGTCTTGTGTTTACGTGGGAGAAATCTACAAGTGCCAAGTCATTTCTCTCCTCAGTGTTTGTCTTCGTGTTTAACCGTGTGGACGCCCAGAGAGGCGTGTTCTGTAAATAAGTGTGATGATATATATATTTTGTACATAGTGATGATCGCAGAATGATTGGCTGGGCTGATGATGTCACTCTTGCCTTTTTTTTTTTATGCCACCAGAGCACGAGCTGTCTGCCACGTGTGAGTGTTAGCTCAACAAGGGAACCACTACTCAGTCAGAATAAACTACTCGGAACGAACGGCTCCAGCTCAGAGTGGACGTCCTTTTTAGAAGCTTACAGAATGTACCGTCGTCTCAATCGTTTGTTTTTTTGCAGACTCTTGAAATGTATCGCACAGCTCGCACGAGGACGATGAAGCTCCGTGGTGCGTTCCGTTTGTCCTCTTCTTTCTGCAAAAAGAAATCCTGATATGAAGTGAGCTGAACCCCGTGCAGGGTCCCCGTCTGGTCCTCATCCAGCGGGCGTCCTGTAACCTGTGCACAAAGACATGGACGTGCACGAGGAGGACGTGAAGTATCGCTGTTTGTTAGTCACGTCTGGTTTCAGGGAGTCTGTGGAGTCGTAGCTGGTGTCCTTCTGCCCAAACGAATAAAGAGAACGGAGAAGAAAATGAGGTTTCAGTTCTTTATACTGTGGAAGCAGTAACTGTGGGGGAGGGGAGGGAGGAGGGAGGAGGGAGGAGATGCAGCAAGTGGAGCAGCCAGCTTGGTGCTGAGGCCTCGGTTTGGCCCTTGAGGTGGGGGTGGGTACTTTTTCCAGCCAGCGGGTGATCAGTTTTTCCACTGATGCAGAACTCTCTCTCTGTGTGTGTGTGTGTGTGTGTGTGTGTGTGTGTGTGTGTGTGTGTGTGTGTGTGTGTGTGTGTGTGTGTGTGTGTGTGTGTGTGTGTGTGTGTGTGTGTGTGTGTGTGTGTGTGTGTGTGTGTCATATTCAACTAAGTCAAAGTATCCTTACACAACAAGTTCTCATGTCTTACTTACTAAAACGTTACTCCTCAGTCTTCCTACAACAGTCCAGCAACACGTCCGCTCGTTACAGTCCTTTCAAAATAAACTTCCGTCTTCACAGGAAGCGGTTTGTTTCAGGCAACAGAACTACTTTAGTGAGGTTTAGGAAAAAGATCGTTTAATACTTAGCTCAGGAAAAGGTCATCGTTTGGGTTCAAAGGACAAACTGAAGTACAAACGTTTTTAACTCCAATACTTTTATTTGACAGCTGTAGTTACTTTTAAACGTTTAGATTTAAACAAAGAAGCACATTGTTATGTTTGGTTTGTGCCCCCTTAAAAAACAGTGTATTTGTTGAATGTATTTTAAAAAGATAGAGGAAAATGAGTACAGATTAGTGTATCAGAACTCTTTCTTCTTCTCTCCCATTAATCATGTCATGACTCTTCAGATTCATCTGACCCTTTGCAGGGGCCCGACCCCAAGGTTGAGAACCACTAGACTAAACTAACTGATACACAATCAGTGAGATTGATGTGTTAAAGGAACGGCGTGATTCATGGTCTCGATCTCTAGTTTCAAGTCTTCTTCAATACAGCACGATGTTCATTGAGTACGTTATGCTTTAGAGTCAAACAGACAGTATATCATAACGTCTTTAGGGCGGGGCTGCCTTGTGATTGACAGGTCACTACCACGGCGCTGTCCGGTGTGGGAGTTCTCCGTGCGTTCATCTTATAACCTTCTCACTGTGTGTTCTCACTTCATGAAAGTTAATGGTGACATGTTAGGTCGTCTAAAACTACAGAGACTACAGAGGAGCCTCCGGCCCGACCCTGTGGCTCCTCGCCCCTCCACCAAAACACTCCAAAACTAAACACTGCGCTTGATGACTTCCAGATTAAGCACATGACAAATCGTGCAGTCTGAAGAGAGCAGCAGAAGCTCAAATGCCAGAAGTTTAAAGAATCTTATGAAGAGTCAGAGAACGAGGACAGACGGCCTTTAACAGTTTAGTCAATTTAGATCATAGACTTCAACAAAATCCTTCTGTGGTCGTCATCTTTTAATCTGTTCGGACATGGGAAATATATTTAATTTCATGTTTTATAAAGCGACTGTGGCTCACATGTTAGCGTACAGCAGCTAGTTACATGCGACAGCCTGGATATTCAAGTGGTTATTCATCATCAGTGCAAATCTTTATTATTGTTGTGTCCCCATCATGCAACACTGATAATCACACGATCATTTATTGGCTCTTTCAGGCTTTATTATCATCTTGATTTAAATAATATTTGCCTTCAGTCCCTCTCTTTGGTCATGGCTTTGTGACATTCAGCATTAGCGGTTTGCAACTATTTGAATAAGCGACCCTATCGCCTGAACTATCAGCGTTAATCTGCATCACATGTATCTGGTATTCTGATGACTGCTGACCTCGTCTGGCCTCCGTCAGCCGGTGCAGCCTCACTTCAAACCGTTTACTCCACAGCGAGCGTGAAGCCACATACAGAACACGTTCAACTTCATACAGAAGAAGAGTTTTATTCAGTGTTAATACAATAAATATACAAAACTCAAAACTACTCAACATGCGACTGAAGTCAAACCAGAGTGCATCTTTAAATCACACACATTTCAGAGCAAATAGCCGACCGTCTGGAAATCGTACAAAATATACAAACATCCCTCACTATGGATTTTCCAATAATTTAATAATTGTATAGTTGGAGATGCTTATGGATTAAATGTCAGTGATTTCTACCACATGTTGATCATGAAGCACAGCTTAAAGCCCATCTACAGCACGTCACACAGTTCACGTTGCAAACTAACGTCTTTCTCACATTTAACACGTTTTATTTAAAGCAAGTCAACAAAGTAACAGCTAAATACTGGAAGTGCCACTCGGTTTGATTCTTTTGAAGGAATAATCTCCCGTTTTGTACTCAGGAATACACATGCACTGGTTCAAATGAGGCCAGTGTGAAATACAAAAAGGAGAAGTGAGCAAAAGAAGGCATGTTGCAGGAAGCTTTAAAAAAACAACAAAAGAAAGTCTCCAGGAAGTCGAGAGGGATCCCAGAGCCACAGCCAGACTCCGCCCTGCGCACAGATTAAGACTACCCCCCCACCCCCCCCCCGCCCCCGCCCTCTATTTACACTCCCACACATCAAATACACACCAAGGCTTCACTGGTTTCAAACATGAGACACAACAGACGCATTCAGACCGCTTTGCAGACATGAAGGACATGGAAACGGACGCATTCAAAGACATTTCATCAGTAAAATGCTCTCATCTGTTTTTAATGACCACATACTTCAGACCTAAAAAAACAATCACCTTCAGATTTGATTCAGTGATCGTCAACGTGTCACATTATGAATACGCAAGCAATGATCAGAACACCACATCAACGTTACCGGCCATCATCTTCATATATATATATATATATTGTTTTACAGCACACGCGTTTAAAAACAGGGGGCCAGTTAAGGGTCCGATTTCATACAGGTCATCTTTTAACCTCGTCATGCAAGTGAAGAGTACATCCTGAGTAGAACTGAGGTAAGTCTCCGGCCACACGAGAAGAGCTGGAGACGAGTTTCCTCTTCAGAAGACAAGCTGTAGAAACATGCATCTATACAGGACAGAGGACCTGCTCACTGTATGTCAACGGGTCAGTAATTCATCTCCTCACTGTATGTCAACGGGTCAGTAATTCATCTCCTCACTGTATGTCAACGGGTCAGTAATTCATCTCACTGTATGTCAACGGGTCAGTAATTCATCTCACTGTATGTCAACGGGTCAGTAATTCATCTCACTGTATGTCAACGGGTCAGTAATTCATCTCCTCGCTGTATGTCAACGGGTCAGTAATTCATCTCACTGTATGTCAACGGGTCAGTAATTCATCTCGCTGTATGTCAACGGGTCAGTAATTCATCTCGCTGTATGTCAACGGGTCAGTAATTCATCTCACTGTATGTCAACGGGTCAGTAATTCATCTCACTGTATGTCAACGGGTCAGTAATTCATCTCACTGTATGTCAACGGGTCAGTAATTCATCTCCTCGCTGTATGTCAACGGGTCAGTAATTCATCTCACTGTATGTCAACGGGTCAGTAATTCATCTCGCTGTATGTCAACGGGTCAGTAATTCATCTCGCTGTATGTCAACGGGTCAGTAATTCATCTCGCTGTATGTCAACGGGTCAGTAATTCATCTCCTCACTGTATGTCAACGGGTCAGTAATTCATCTCCATGTGAAGACGAGGCTGAACTCAGCTGGTGAATGTGAGATGAATTAAACATGGAGCGTAATGAGCGGGAAGGCGAGCGGCCATCGTTATAAATATCCTTCCATTTGCACAGATTACAGTGTGCAGACAAAGATTTAAAGTGCAACTTGGCGTCCTTTCACAATAAGATATGTTTGACCGTTATGGGCAAAAGATTTCAAGCAGGAAAAAAATACTCGAGAGTAAACTTTAAAGTGACGGTTCACCCCAAAATCCAAAATAATATTTTGTGTATCAAACACTGCTTGCGGGCGTAATTAATTTGACAATCGATTAATTACTTTAGTCGTTGTTTTTGCTGGTGGTGCTTTGAGCAAAATGCTAACGTCGGCGTGCAGACATGCTCACAGCGACGATGCTAACATGCTATTGCTACGCAGGTATAGCGTTTACCGCGATAACCGTCTAACGCGCCTTCTTCACAGCCAATAGTTGCGCTGAAAGGAAAAGTCAGGGGATCCCCAAAGTCAGCATGATTCATCCTCTGGGGACCATGAACACATGCACAAAGTCTCACGGGAATTAATTCAATATCCGTTTAGATTGGAATATCTTTTCAGGAACAATTTGAATACATTTCCTGGGATGATGAGGTGTTTGATATACTTAACAGATTTTGGGTGATGCTTTAAGGAAGCAAGACGACGCGCTTTCAAAATAAAAGAAAGTAGAAGGCAAAAGGCAGTGAACTGGAATGCACAGCATTCATCTTCAGCAGTACATGGTCACTCCACCGGGGGGCAGCAGTGTTACGTGATGAGCTGGTGGAAAGCAGCAAGCGTGCGCCAACAAGACAACGAGAGAGTACGACGTGACTTCCATTTGTCCGGTGATGAATTCATCTAAACATAGAAAGCAGTGATTAGGCTGATGAATCAGGAGAAAAGGCTCACAGGAAGCCATTAACGCTGCGGAGGGATTTTAGTGGGAAATGCCCAGGTGACGACGGAAAGAGTCGGACTTACATTAGAATCCTTCTACAGAGGACGGACATTTAAAGAGACACACACGCACACACACACACACACACACACACGCACACACACACACACACACACACACACACAGAGAAAATAAAGTGGGGTACGCTGGTCGAGTGGCAGGAGTGCAGCATGGGTGATGAGAGCCGCCGCCCTGTTTGAATCCTGTTCACGGTGTTTGACTGGATATTGTCAGAAGGCTTAGTGTGGGGGGGGGGGGGGGGCTCTCCATGTGTTCAAACAGGGCAGTTGGCTCTAGTGGAAGCTGGGTGTGAGCAGAGGAGGAGGAGGAGGAAGGAGGAGGAAGGGTGGGACGGAGAGATCAGCGAGCCAATCAGATCTGCTCCTTGAAGCCTCCTTGTGCGGCCCTGGAGGCGGCAGTAGCAGCGGCCGTCTGGACCGTCTTGTTGGACATGACGCCCGTGGCGAACTCCTGCTGGGCCTTCGCGAAGCTGGCGCCGGTGGTCCGGTACATCCCGTGGACCTGAGCAGGGCGAGGAGAGATGCGTCACAATCAACTCCACACAGACGACTTATGATTGACTCGTGACGCTCGTTATGAATGTTTTTGTTCCTTACTGTTACGCCAGCTCTTTTGTTCGTATTACCTTTTTGAACATGATGAGGGACAGCACGGCCTCTGCGGTAAAGAGGGCAGCGATGAGGAGCATTATGATGCCCACTGGGACGCTGCGATTCAGGCCGGTCAGAGCCGAGATCCACCCGCTGCAGAGGAGTCATGACAAGCAGGAAGTGAAACACGACTCAGTCCTGCTGTCAAACATCCTGTTTGAGTAACGTTTGCTGAAAGCTACGGTGTCCGGCTGTTTGAGGTAATTACTGAGGCTTTTTCAAAATAAAAGCTGACATATTTGTTTTTGGGAAGTCAGACCAACACATTGTTGGTTCTGGTCTTTTCAGTGACTCCTGCTCCGTGTTTGAACTTGAAATGTTGAAACACACTAGCGCTGCAGCTAACAACTATTTCCACAATCAATTAATCAGACAATTATTAGGATTTATCGTTTGGTCCATAAAACCGTGAAAAATGCTACAAATCACTATTTTTGTTTATAGACCAAGAAGATTCTTCCAAAACCCAAAGATATCGAATTATATATATCTCGTTATATTTTCACATTGAAGAAGCAGGAGCCATCACGCGTTTGGCTTTATACAATAAATCAATTATGATAATTGTTGCAGCTCTTAAAACACACATTGCAATTAAAAACCAGGTTAAAATGTCATGACACTGCTTTCTTCTCTAGGTGGTAGCACTAAACATTTAAATACACATGGCTGTGTCCCTCCTTGCCCTGGTTCCTCACCTGGCGCCCCAACTGGTGATGCCGATACACTGCAGCACGTAGATGCCAAACTGACAGATGTACACGAAGAAGAAAGCGAAGAACCGGAACGAGCTGTCGATCCTGCAGGACAGAAAACAGACAACCGGGGTTCAACAACACGCCGGTGGAGTCTTTCATCTGTTCGTGCGAGGTCAAAATACTTTTTGCGCACCTGAACGCTCCATAAAGCGGTCTGTACCAGCAGATGAAGGAACAAGGCGTGAAGAGGATGAACCACAGGATGGACAAGCCGAAGTCAACGCCGCGCACGGCGTCCACACAGAACCAGGCCAGGCAGCCCAGCATGTTGGCGAGCAGCGTCCCCGTGTGAACTGAAGCGCGAGGACAGGAAGCAGCTGGATTATAATTCATTATTACTGCACTCGGGGTCCTAACATGTGCCTGCGTGGTTAAAGGCATTGCACGTTACCTCCAGAGTGTGTGAGAGTGAAAGGCGTTTACATCTCAGTGTGGAATATGACACCAGCCTGCTCGTTGACACACCAGAAAGTGAGATTCTTTGCCGTTTATCTGAGACTAAAAAGAGAGCGTCTGCTGCTCCGATTCTGCATCTAAAGAAACCTTTAAAGCAATCATCTGACCGAGTCACTCCATGTGACCACATGACTGCACCGCGTGACCTCGTCACGAGGACGAGGGCCTGAAGCCGCTCGCTCCCTGGAGCCCAGATGGACATTGTAAATGTTTTTAAGGTGGTAGAGGAGGAGAAGCAGAGAAACAGCTTAATACTAATAATAATTGTATATATATATTTTTATATTTATATATATATATATGTATATATATTATTATTATTAAGCTTCTAACTGACTAATTGTTTCAGCTCTAGATGTTTGTAAGCAGATTATTTTGGGCAAATCTTGGTTTAGCTCTTCTTCTTCTTCACTTTATATTTGGGTTCATTCACTTCCTTTCAATGCAGCAGACGTCCTGAATATTTGCGAGTCAACATAACAAATATTTAGTAAAAGGAATAAAAGTAAAAGCCACTCACACATCCAGAGGTAGTACATGATCTTGACCGTCTTCTGAAACTCAACAGGAATGTCCACTGTGATGTCGTGATAGAAACACGGGCCCACGGGGAACTTCTCCGGGAGGGGGGGCCAGTTGTTTTTCTTGCCTGGAATAAAAAAAACAAAGAAGAAGCAGCAGCGTGAGTTCATGGTTCATCATTTGTCTGTTTTTAATACACACAACAGTCTACAGAACATGTGGTTATTTCATGTAGACAATCTATTTATTGCATAACAATAAAACATGTAATGTCCTGATATGTATCTTTATCACGGTATGAAATCATGTTTCTGTTTCTGTATGTGTTAAAACAACAATGTGTGTTAATTACTGACAGTTAGAGGTGCTGGTAGGCAGATTCTTTTAAAAACAGTGCCGCGCTCGCCGTTTCCCCCTGCTTACAGTCTTTATGCTAAGCTAAGCTAACCGCGTCTTGCTTCCAGCTTCGTGTTTACCGTACAGACATGAGATCGGAGCTTCTCATCTACGTCACACAATAAGCTGTGCTGGACCTGCTGTTGTCATTTTGAGCCTGGATTTAGAAACATCATCATTTCTCTGACTCTGACCTCCTGAAGCGCTGAGTGACTGCATTTCTCTCTCCCGGCGGTCCAGCTCAGCAGCCTTCTTCTCCAGCTCCTCCTGTCTCCTCAACAGCTCTGCAGCAACTCCGGACTGATCCTACACAAAAACACACACGCATATATATATATATATATATATATATATATATATATAAAACAAATCTCAACCACAGACTGTAGACAATACGTGTATCTAGTCACCCATTTTTTTGTGGACTGCGATTTTGAAGCCTCGAGTTCGGCATTTTGGCCGTCGCCATCTTGGTTTTTGCAACCAGTGAACAGAAGGGACCATATTTGGACTGAGGAGTGACGTAAAGTTATGTATGTCAATCAGCGTGTAGCCCCGCCCTAAAGCATCCCCTGCTTTATGGTCTGTGTGACTCTAAATGGACCATAATGTACTAAATGAACATCATGCTGTATTGAAGAAGACTTGAAACTAGAGATTGAGACATAAACTCATGTTTACAATGTTTACCCCCCTGGTGGACACTAGAGAGAATGCAAGTTAAAGTCACTTCTTTAGAGCTAGAGGTTGCTGCTTGATATAAACACACTGGTAGAAGTACATAAGTGTGTGTCGTGTGTTTTCTCCGCTCATTTGTAATCCTCAGATTCTACTTTTGGAATAAATCCAATTCTCTACAGGGGCGGCGGCGGCAGCAGCAGCAGGAGAGACTTCACAAGAACTTGTTCCCAGGAGCCGGACGACAAATGAGATGCACCATCGCATCACAAGTTGTTTCCTCCAGCTGCCTGGGTTTCTCTCTGAGTCTGTGTCTCCCTGAGCAGCTACACAGACAGCAGGAGTCTCCTGCAGAGCTGCTTTCCTGTCAACAAACTCGGCATGAACCAAACAAACCAATAAATAAATAACGTCAGCGTGGTGATGATGACTTCTCAGTGGACCGGCCAGCATGAAGCATGAAAACAAGGCAGCGTTTATGGCTGTGTGAGGGCAGTAATACCTGCGGCTGAGACTGCGAGTAGGCCGGAGGCTCCTCCGTGGGTTTCATGATGGCGGGTTGTGTGTTGATGGTGGGCGCCGCGGCCTTAGGCGCCATACGCGTCTACGGAGGAAACATAGTTACTTTTCTCAAACTGGTGAGTGTCTCTTGTATTGCCGGCCTTTTAAACAGCAACAATACAAAAACAGAGCTGCAACAGTATGCGCACGGTTTGCCTCAAAATGACTTGATTAATGTTGCTAAAATCAAGTTTAGTTGAGGGTTTTATTCAAGTCCAAGGTTGGAAAAAAAGGAACGTTTTCATTTCATTCTTCAACACTTATTTCATTGCAATTAAAAATACATTTAAAAGTAAAAAGTAGAAAAAAAAATGACAATTTATTTACTGTGTGAAGATTTGTGTGTGATTCCTACAGTATGATGATAGGAGTGATTTACTTATTTATCATTCTACATAACTCTCACGGCCATCGCATCACTTGAAAGTCAGAAATAACCTGAATCTCTCAGAACTAAATGAATCCTCTGAATCCTGTGCATGTTGTTCATGTTGTTCAGATCTATTAGCTGCATGAAGTCGTTGTTAAAGGACTCACTGGTTTGGCATCTGTGAAGGGATTGTACTCCTCCAGCCCCGGAGGAGCCGCCTGTCGTACTTGTGTCACTGATGGATCCTGAGAGAAGAAGAACACTTTCACTGTAGAAGCTTCATAGAAAAGTAGTAAATTACTCAAAGTTTTGGTATGAGAATCGCTCTTCAAAATGTTTGTCTTTGTGTTTTCACCCCGAGGACAGCAGTGGAAATGTCTCCAGAGTAAGACAGCTCATGTTAATGTAGAAACCCGCCATTATTCTGTCAGCTGAAGGCCAAACAACCCTCTTCATTCAAAATGCAACAGGCCTATAATTCAATACCGGCAAAGACGGGATGATTCCAATAATTTTCACGGGAAGACGTCTATAAATAACCAAGTACATGAGTTTCAGAAGTAGAGGGGGAGGCGGACGCTTCTGGCTGCTGAAGACAGAAATAAAAAGAGAGACTTTGTGTTCCTCTAGCGCGCTGCTGAAACACTGTCTGATGCTTTTAGGATTAAGAAAAGCAAAGTCAAACAACCTTAAACACACCAAGTGGAATCAATGATGACGCTGAGACATCCAGGAAAAGCCCTTCATTGTTCAGCCTCTTAACGGTGACACACGAGTGAGACTACGTTTACTTATGGGGTGTTTTCCACGATCGGCTACTGCAAACTAGTTCAGTATCTCCTGCTTCTATTTAAAACTAACATACCAGCTAAGCAACATTATCACACGTTTCATTTTTTATCGTTGGCTTACCATCAGCGGCCGTCAGTCACACACGAGGTTCATTCAAATTGCTGCTCAAGATTAACATCCAATCTGACGTTTTCCTGCAGTGCTGTCCTTATCCTGTCTCACTGCAGTCGTAACTCTCGCTGTCTCCCTGACTCTTAAGTTTCTGAGAGCATCTCTTCCGCTGCCCAACACACACACACACACACACGCAATCACACACACACACACACACACACACACACACACGCAATCACACACAGGCTGCAACTTGTCACCAGACCAGGGTCGTGAATATTTCAGGGTATGTTGTGTTTAAACTTTAATGTCGCGCTATTGCACAGCCAAACAAGCGCCTGCATATTCACCACGTTTTCATCTTGAAATCTGCAGTTACAAAGAGGTGAAAAATCAAATGATCCACCTGTTGCACTCATCGCTGGACAGGAAAGTTGTTAATTTCTCTATTAATTAGCCTCCATCCAGAGAAATAGGTCAAAACAGAGTGAACTAGAAAAGTGCATTCATCAAGAATGTAGACCGCGAGCGTGACACTGTGGTTTTAATCCATGCAGCCGTCTGCACCGGCTCCTTGCAGCTCAACTGCAGCTTCATGCTACATGTTGACAGTTTAAAACCACAATAGGGTTCAGTCACACAAGAGCACAGAAAAAATATTCGGCTGATGGGTCCAGCAGTGTGAGAGATTAGCCGTGGACAGACACAGAGATGCACACACGACAAAAAACATAGTCTCCCGGCGGAGATAACAATCGGATGCACGACTGAGATGTGATGAAATTTAGCAGGAAAGAAGCCAGAGGGGATCCTAGCACCACATGTCGCCACCATATGACTTCATGAAGTATTGAAGATAGCTCAGAGAAGGGAACAAGGCTCCATTTCTCCTCAGGCAACCCAACAAAAAAAGAAGTGGGAGCCAATAAATGGCAGAAAAATGGCAGAGCAGCCGGGGTTCACTCGTCATGGCAGTATGTTAATGAGGTTCCATGAATAATTCAGTTTCTGCGCGTCGGTACGGTCAAACTGTGCCGTCAGCGTCTTCCACCGTCACACACACACGCACACACACCTTTATAACATAAATACCGTGTTCTGTTTGGTGATGTAGACAATCTTTACAAATCAGTTCTGGTAAGTTATGAAGTGCATAGGCATTCATTTTTTATCTAAAATAATAGGGATGCAAGTAATTATTTTTTCTATCCTTAATCTGTTTATTATTTTCTAATAAAATGCTAATTAGCTGCTTCCCTAGTGTCCATGTTTAATACACCTGATGAGGAAATGGAGAGGGTAGCAGGCACTCTGTGGCTGAAGAGCACACATGCGTGAAACATGCATGTTCTGCTCTCATTTATTTATATGTTTTGGAGAGATAAAATACCCAAACTACTGTTTTAATCACATATTTGAAATGCATCTATGCAAGAATCATTCTTTGCATATATAATGTACATTATGGAAATATAATCTGAAGAAAAATCTATTTAATGTCCAATCAAATGAGGAAAACAGGGTTATTTTAACAGCAGTTAAACTAACAAACATATGCATGATGCCTTTAAAGGGTATAAAGACAAGGGTGTAAAGTTGAAACTGAAAGGGTTTCACGAGAGGGTTTAAATAAAATACCCTGCAGGATGGCTAGCACAGACTTTAAGCTAAGCTAACACACTTGTACCTGTACATGTTGCATGTTATGTCACACCAGAGTGAACCAACACTAAGTGACAACACTGTAACTAAAGCCTACCAACAACAAGTGAATTAACGGGTTTCTGCGAAATGCTGTCATTACTAGTATTAAACTCAAGTAGCGTTAGCTTCATCACAGCACAGAACAATACGTGTCGACTTTGTTCCTTGGCTGGAGTAACGTTGTTGTTATTAACGTGGAATAAAGGCTCGAGCTAATGCTAACGTGGCTAACGTAGCTAGCTGACGTTATACCTGGAACGGGTGGTCGATCTCCGGGTCCGCGAACGGGTTGCTGTCGAAATCTGACATTCTGACTTTCCGTAGTGTCTCAAAACTACAGAAAACTTCCCCACCAAAAACACCAGAACCGCGACTCTCTTTGAGGTGGACGCCAGATAGATGACAGACAAACAGACACGGTAAGGAGGTGAAGTGTTGACTGTGACCAGAGAGAGATACTATCGGGATTGGTCACCAGCAGCGGATCACGTGCGATACAACGAAACGCCAGACGGAAGTTACGTCACCTGCTTATTTAATTTTTTAATTTTATTAATTTATTATTTTATTCTTCTAAAACGTAACGCTGTATGGAAGCTATGGAAGCCCATTTCCGACAGCCAAAAAAAAAAAGGTAACTAAAAAATTTAATTAAATAAATCCACCCCCGAAAAATAAAAAATATTAAAAAAAATTTTGCTGGTGGAAAAAAAGATTATTATTCTTTTCTTTTTTTTTTACTTTTTTTCTGGCAGCAAAAAAAAAAAAGTTCCAGTTTATTGAAGGTCGCCACCTCAGCCACATTGGTTTTATTCTTTCATTCTATTCAAGGGTGCGTTTGCTCGATACAATCCATGTGAAACATCAAGCAATTGAAGTATTTCATCTGTTGTAAAGCCATGTTTTAAAAAGTCTTCAACGTACTCACAATCCATTTATATGTCAAATGTAGGGTAACATATGATGAGCTGCTTATATGACTCATCATTTCGACTTTCTATAGCAACTGGAAACATCTGGTCAGTGTTGTGGTTAAAGATGGATGCATTTTTATTTTATTTTTTATGCTGGGGTAAAAAAATACGGAAGCCCATTTCTGCCAGCAAAGAAAATAATAAGGTTTTATTTTATTTTATTTTATTTTTTATCCATAATTGATAAATACATATTGAATTTTTTTTTTACTCTACTACATTTATTATATACATGTAATTACTTTGCAGAAAGACGATTCATAATCCCACATATAATCGTATTTTGATGATTTATGATGTTTTAATGTAGATTAAGAGCTTTATACAGAATTCTAATATAATACATTATGCTGCAAACGTCATTCTGCATACTGAGTACTTTTTACGTAAAAAACGTAAGACGGGTACGCAAATTATTCTCTTTCTGTCTTCTCTGATAAGAACCGTTGTTGCCCTGGCAACGCAAAGTCTCTGGGGGCGTTTCCAGCATAGATCTGTATATTCTAAACGGGACGTCCGTTACAAGGCGCTGTATGGGATTAGCCGAAACTGTTATTTTCTAGCCTCTCTAGATCTATGTCCCCGTTCTATCATGTGACACCAACTTGTCCAGCTCACACTTCCGGTACTGTGTGTATGTGCAGAAAAAAAAAGTTGGTTGAAATCTCGGAGAAGTTTTGGCTTTTCGCAGGAATTTTATACGCCACACTCGCGTCTCTTTACGTCTATGCGCAGTTTTAAAAGCCGAAGATAACTTAACGTATCGGGGGCACTTTTTGTTTAAAAGTATGTCGACGGTCGCCTTGTACAACGACCAGGGAGGAGCGGAGGCTGCCGTGGAAGGACTGGAGACCTCCTCCAGCACCTCCGGAGCTGCCTTTGGACTCTTCAGCGCAGACTTTAAAAAGTAAGACAGCGTAGCACGTGTCCCGTTCATTTGTGGTGAAGTTTAGATGGTAACGGGGAACTTCTGTGTGTCGTTAGCTGACTTCCAGAAGAAGCCGAGCAGCATCATCAACAAGCTAGTCAGTGATGGCGACTGACTGTTAACACTGACAAAAATAACCTTATTTTAACTGTTTTATTGGACACGTTTTGCTTTTCAGTGTAAAGTTACTTAAATACCTATGTTATATTCTCAGTTGCCAGTTTATTTGCTATAACTACCTCAAACTAATAGTCTAATACAACATTACTTCAATACATCATACTCTTATGAAGGTTATAACTGTCCTTTTTTGTTGTCAACTGACACAAATATCCTTATTTTAAATGTTTTTTTGGACACCTGTTTTGCTTTATTTCACCCCTGTGTTTGCCCATAAAGATAAAGCCACAATTCACAAGATAGTTCAGTATAAAGGTAAATAAAGTGTTGTGTTATATACTCAGTTGCCAGTTTTTTTGGTACAACTAGCTAAAACTAATAAATAACACTCTGATGAAGGTTATAATGGTCCTATTCTTGTTGAAGAAAGAGGTTGATATAACTATGATCATTTTGAATACAGTGTCACATCATATTGAGAGGTTTCTCTAATATTTTAGCCAGTTAATATGCATATAAATGAGGATAAACTAAATCTTAGGCACACCTCTAAGTATAAAGCAATATAGTTCAGCAGCACCACAAAGTACAATGTTGTATCTGTACCTCTTTGAAACATTGAACTTCTTGAACGTAAGGATTTATTGATTTTAGTTTAGCAGCACTTTAACTCTGTCTTATATGAATTTATGGTGCTTTACGAGCCCTCGTATGCATGACACAATAATAAAACCACTTAAATTTACATATTCAGAGTTTAAGCTACTAGAAACACTTGAAACCCTTTGGACTCAACACACCACATATGTTTCTGTGTGTGTTTTCCAGCTGAAACTGTTAAATACTTCAGAGGAGAAGAAGTTCCTTTGTTTCTATATTAACTTCACGTCACGGTTAGCTCGTGTTAATCTTCTCGCTTGTATAAAAGTGAAACTGGACTGTCGGCATGTTTTTGGGTTTCATGTCAGAAACCTTCCACTGGAGGGCAGCCAATCATCAGCGCAGTAGTCCTCTGCGTTTTGTAATTTCCTGTAAACTCAGTGTTTTAGCTCCTCTGGTTTACAGAAAGCAACACACCACATGAGCTCCACAGGGGTAGATTGTTAGTGCCCCGTCAGTATTTTAGCATAATATACAGGCTTTTATTTGTTCAGTTTAACAAGAAATGCTGGTAATAAAACGTGTGTGAGATCACGCTGCAGCTTCTGATTCACAGTGATCTCTGCAGCAGGATTTAGTCAGTGTTAAAATGTTGCTGACTATGCTGAAGTGAACCTCCTAATCTGTCTCACATGACCGCATCTACTCAGTCAGGCATGGCGAGGTCAGATGTTTTTGGGTTGACAATATAAGGACGTGAATGATGCTTCTGTTTCTCTGTCCGACACAATGCCTCACACAAGCTTAGTCCTCCTCAGCGTTTCTGTGTGTTGCATATTTATTAATTATTAAAGTTGGCGTGTTTCAGGATGGAGAGCCTGTTGTGCTTCAGTCAAATCAAGCTTTTGTTATTTGGACCTCCTGAGTGTTTGTCACATGTGAAGAGCGCGGCAGCATTCCTGCACTTTAGTCTCAAAGGCTTCTTCTGACTCACTGAAAGCTCTCTGAAACATGTGACTTATTATCTGTGACCAAAGAGATATAGTGGTTTGCTTGTGTAAAGAGTTGCATTTGAGCTGCATTAAAAGTTAGGATCTAGATCTTCATGACAGGGTTGTTAGTTATGTTTAATTTGGCCTGAGAGACTTTCTCCTTGTAGAAATGAGGTTTATTTCATGTTTGATGCTGGAAAACATTAATTGAAACGCTGCAGATTGACTTGATAAAACGTCATTATTCCCCCGCTTATCTTTTGTATTGTTACGTTCTATTATACATTTAGCAATGTGCCATTAAGCAAACACCTTGTTGTACTATCATAATCCATGAAAAGCTTGTCTCTGCATGTTTATCTGGTATACAATCCTTTTTTCTGACTGCTCACCATCACTGCAAACTTTAACAAACTTCCAGAGCGGTGGATCCAAATATTTGTACAAGGACGTGCATATTTTCCCAGGCTTCTTGGCAATGCTCGGCCAAACCATAACTCCAGTTTCTCTGTTATTTCAGAGGATTTAGCAGATCTGTGTGAGTTATTCCTTTCTGACATAAATCAAGCATACAGTTTTTAGTTTCACAGTTTCTCTTTTCTAAACACCTGAATTCATGTTCTACTATCAGCCCCTGTTGTCTTTTCTCAGACGCTGCATCTGGTGTTTATTTATCAAAAGTTTATTGAGAAAAAGTTCTGGAGATCAACCTTGTGAACCAGTTTCATAAAATCCAGCTGTGAACGGCGTCTCCAGCTGTTTCTGGTTGTACCGTGAGTCTGTTAAAACTACACGATGAGATCCAAGATACCTGTCCTTCACCTGAGGAGTTAAACGCGTGATATCTAGTGACGCTAGCTCTCTTTTAATGGACACATTTAGTTGCAGAAACAAAATACAGTTCTTGTACGATTGGTAAAGAATCTTCAAAACCAAACATTAGCATTGAAATCAAATTAGTTTTGGCTTCACAAATATAACATCGTGGCATTAAATGAGATGGATACACAAGTGGCACATTTGTGATAAATATTCATTAGGAAACTGCCGTGAGTAAATTATGTCGTAATAAATCTCAGCAGTGATGGAAAAAAACCTGAAGTGATGCAGACGTTTGGCTTTTTGTTGTGTTTAGAGATCGAGACGATGCAGTGAGGTGTTTGCTATCGCTAACTTGGTGCTGTTTTCACAACTCTTACATTGTTGTTTTGGTAGACAGCTGTTTTCTGCAACAACAACAAAAACTTAACACATTCAGCAGCTTATGAGACAGATATTTCCTTCTAGAGTTGGTGGAGACCAAAAGCCGAGCTAAAAGGAGGTTAGATGGCCAGAAAAACATCTTCAAATAAATGACAATGCTGCTTTGTCTACAGGATGTCTATGGGAAGTGTTTAGCAAGTATGCTATATCAACTTCATGCTAATATGTTACTGTTGTGTTCAGCTTGTTTCTGTAGCATCCAAATATCAGTTTGTGCAGGTTTGAACAATAATATATCTTCTGCGTTGTCATTAGGCTGCAAACACGTTGAAATATTGATCGTGTGATGTATTTATCAGCTTGTGAAAGCGACCGGAGTCTCCCACAGAAAGGGTAGGAGGCTAATTCTGCAACACGCACATCTTAACGGGTGTTTCCTGACATTCAGCCCGGTGCTGTTATCGTTGATGTCGGCCCGTCCTGTTGGCAGAGTCCTGCGTGTGCAAAGTGGATTATTGTGCAGCGGAGGTGATGAAAAGTTGCTCGGTGTTTACCCACCAGTGTAGATAAGGCCCTCCTTCTTTCCCCCTAGAGGGAAGTGACCACAGTCACACAGAGTCACAATCACAGCCGGGAGGCAGGTGAGATATCCGTGTTTCCAGAGGGAAAACCTACACGTACCGCGAGATAAGAGCAGCAACATCTGACCGGCAGGTAGTTTCAGAACAAACGTGGACTACAGCAGCAGAAGAAGAAGAAGAAGAGAGAGCAGGCACTACCCTCAAGCATGAGGATGACTTGCCATTAGCGGAGCTGACGGGGCATCTTGTGACTTTTATTTATTTTTTTTGCCCAAGAGGAAGGGAGCTGTGAATGACAGGCCAGTGGAGCCGGCGCTGCTTCTCCCTCAGCAGTGACAGCTGTTTAACTGTAATCTAAAGCCAAGAGGACAGCGACCACAGCCCGAAGGAAAGAAATGACCTGTTCCACTCCTGAGTTACTTTTGTGGACTCTGTTCTTCAGGCAGCGAACACACACACACAGAAGGAGTTTTTTTTCTTCTTCTTTGACTGCTGTGGAGTGAAGCCGGTATGGATGTTGGTTTCTGTCTCCGCTCGGAGGCGGTGGGAGCCATGAGGACGGCACTGATGTCCGCTGAGAACTTACAGCTCACTCTGAAGACTGAGCTCAGTCAGGAGGAGCAGGCCCTCACTCACACCAAGAGGAGCCCCAAGGAGACACTCCAAGCCGGGTACTGTAGTCCGATCTCCCACAGCCCTGTGATGGGGACTCGCCGTAAACTCTCTTTGTTTCCCTCGAAGTCTTAGTTCAGGTTGGTTCCTCATGACGTCGCTCAGCTGGATACTAAAGGTTGCTTCTCTTTTAAAAAGGAAACCTTAAAAAAGAGAAAGCTATGTCTCTTTCGTGCTTTACGTACAGATACATTTAGACAAAACAAACTTTCAAATCATGTTTCAGAAGGATTTGTACTGTTGCAAATCATTTAACTTGAAATCGAATCTCAAAAAGTATAGCTTGAAGTAGTTTAAATAAGTATAAATAAATCGTATAATCTACTTGAAGCCTTCTATTTATCGTGTAGCGTTATTGATTTATTCATAGTTATACTCTTCCTAACACCGTATTAAGATGGGAAGGTGTCATGAGTTGATAAATGTTTATTGGTGGAACTAAATTCCACTCTGGAGGCACAACTCACTACACCGGTGATCCATGTTAGCGGTGCGTAGTGAAATTTGTCTCGCCTGTTTTGCGCCATCTGCTCGGTCTTTATAGAGACTAACAATCACACTGTGTGTAGAACAAATAACGATCGATCGCAGCAACCCTTACTCTGTGAAACTTTACTTAAACGCTGCTGTGTTTTGAGCAAAGTGCTAACGGCAGCATGCTGACATGCTCAGAATGACCATGTTAATGCTGTTGTTTTGCCGGCGTATTGTAAAGTACAGCTGAGGCTGATTGGACTGCAGTTAGTTTTGCAGATATTTGGTCATAAACCAAAGTATGTTGACCCGATTTTGGTGTTTTGGAAGAAACAACTTGTGTACAATTAGCTAAGGAATGAGCATTGTCAAAGTGAGTGCAGGAAACAGCAGAAGTTGGTGTGATGCTGCTGCTGCATTGGTAGGAATGACATTCCTGCTCTCTGATTGGCTGCATTGCCAGTGTTTGGCTCCTATAACAATGTTTGGTCTATGGGAGCCAGTGTGACCCTGTAATCTGTGGAGCTGCCACAGATGTTGTGCACACGGAGCTTTCACACCAGCGTTGGTCAAGCTCCTACTCTTGAAACCGATTAGTTAGGTCGTCTCTGCGGTGCTTAGCATGCGTGCTAATGTTGACCATGATAAGTGTGAGTTACACCTTCTTCTGTCCTCAGGAATGAAGACCTTAAAGAGATGTTGGAGAGCAACAAGGACTCGCTCAAACTGGAGGCCATGAAAAGGGTTGTTGGGGTGAGTGCATCATGGGAATTCACACACATTCTTTTACAAAACAGCATTGTTGTGTGTGCGCGTGTGTGCGTGCGCGTGTGCGTGTGCGTGCGTGTGCGTGTGTGTGTGTGTGTGTGTGTGTGTGTGTGTGTGCGTCTTCTCTCAGCTGGATGAAGATGTTTTGCTGTTTGATTTGTTTTCAGCTGATTGCCAAAGGGAAGAATGCCTCCGAGCTGTTTCCTGCTGTTGTGAAGAACGTGGCGAGTAAGAACATCGAGGTACGACGGTATTCAGAAATGCATCTTTACTGTTGTCATGAGTACTACAGTTGGTGTTTGTGATTCATTTAAATCTCGTGTGACAGCGCGTGGGTACGCTGAGGGAACTTCCTCTTTCAGAACAATAGTAAGCTAATGTGGAAAGCTTTTTCTTAATTTAGTTTGTATTCATTTAAGTTTTGGTTCAAAGTTAAACACAAACTTACAAGAAATGGTCAGACAGGAGTTATGACGTTGAATATATATATTTATATTTACATTTTAAATAAAAGGTCAGAGCTTCATATAGATTGAAGCCGTCCCTTGTTGTTGGACATTTTCTATTTCTATATATTTATATTTCTAAATATTCTATTTCTATGCCCCTCTCTTTTCCTAGCCTGGGTGGTACAAACAAAACTAAAACACATAAAAACGATCAGTCGTGTACATATGAGGAGCGGGGAGGAGGGTAATATTCAGAGAAAAAGCTCTGAATTTCAGTTTAGAGGTAAGAAATGTAATGTTGGAGCACCGCAAGTATTCAGAGACTTTTCTCACTGATTTAAGATTTTATAATCTCAACGTATGTCGGATATTCTTCCTCGTACATTTCCAGATTTGAGCTCAGAAATCCTGAGTAAACGTAAAAGGCTTTGAGTAAAAATGTACTTTGATAATAGACTTAAGAGTCTCTAACGGTAACTCTAGTTGTGATGATGTCGGCTCCACAGATCCACCCAGCTGTGATACATTTCTATTCTTCATTTATTTTTGACTTATTTGTTTTTTATCAGAGAAAAGATTTCCCCCTTTTCCATCAGCAGTAGCACAGCTAGTCTTTCTTTAGTGTGAATCACACATGAGTGCAGCAGCAGCAGCAGCAGCAGCACAGAGATACAGTAAGAAGCTGTGTGTCTGTGTAAAACACTCCACTGAATCATGGCCGGACTCTTGTGCTCAGACTCTTCCAGCGAATGACCAAAACACTAAGCAACCGCTCAAGAGGGGTTCCCATGCCCAGAGCCTGTGAATATTGATTAGCAGCGGCAGAATAATCAGGCAGCGTGTGAGTGGGGGGGGCCTGGAGCCCGGCGCTGGTGTGCAAGGCGTGCAGCCGAAAGCACCTCGTGGGTGGGTGGGTGGGTGGGTGGAGGAGGAGCAGGTGGGTGGATGTAATTGGCAGCAGAGAGCCCACAGTCACGTCTCCTCTCTCCCACCTCGTATACACCAGCTGCTACGCTGGCTTCTCTCGGTTCCGTCTACTTTACTCACCTTTAGTGTAGCTCTCTAAAAATGGCCTCTTCTCTGGCTCCCACCCTCTTCTCTTCTCTCATTGTCCACCGCGAGCAGCCATTGATCTCCCGCTAATTAGAAAACAGCGCAAGAGCACACCGGTTATTGACCGCGATGCGTGATTTAATATCGGCGCGCTTTACTTTCTTTAATCACTGCTGCACATCATTTTAACGCCACGTATCGCACGCGACCGTGTGCATGCCGTGCTGCTTTTGAATGCGTGTTAAAGTGACAAGAAGAGAGAATGCGTTATAAATAAAGTCTCATTTGATGCCGAGCAAGTTGTAGAGCCCTTAATCGCCTGCTGCAGAATGAAATCGGGTCAAAGGAACCAGATCCTTGAGGGCAGATGGGTTGTGCCTCCCTTTTTATCGTGAGTAATGCCATTAATTCCAGCGGTAATGACCAGAACGATGATTGAGAACTGTGGTGCGCTGCTGCAGGTCAATACTCGCTGCATTAGGAAGCATGGTGCTGATTACGAACTAAACTCTGGTGATTGTACCTGAGATGTAACCTTACCCCTGACCTCCACCTCAAATCAGCTCCGAAATGAAATTATAAATAGTTCCTGGAGTAAATCATCATTCCTCATAACCGCTTTTTATTCCAGCTCCATTATTTATTAGCCCGCAGTCTTACAGGCTCAAGTCAGCTCTGTTAGTTCTGTTTTTCTTCTTCTTCCCGAATCTCTGATGTGAATCAGCAGACGAGCAAACCTTCGGCCTCCAGTTAAACTCGTCGGACAAATATTATCTCAGGCTTTCCTGCGAGAAAAAGAAGCGGCGTGGAAGCTTTGAAACACAGGGCGGCGACGCAAATGATGTAATGGCACTCTCTGGAAAAGGGACACGAATACAGAACCTCACCCGCTGCCTGAAACAACACTGGGTCCAGTCTGCAGCTAGCGACGCCGAGACGGGACTACTTTCTCTCTGCTCCTTGAAATAATAAACTCAAAGTTCCCGTTGTTTCGTTCCTCATTGTTCATTTTAGTCCTTTTCTTCGTCACATAAACCTGCTGAACCTTGAGAACACAGCTGGTTTTCCTCCCCCATGTGCTGCTTTAAGTTCCCTTTACAGCTGCTTCAGTTCATTGCTGTTTGATGTCATTGTCCTCCGCAGCTGAAGAAGCTTGTGTATGTGTACCTGGTGAGGTATGCAGAGGAGCAGCAGGACCTGGCTCTGCTGTCCATCAGCACCTTCCAGCGGGCCCTCAAGGTAACCTTTCTACATCCGCCTCTCTCTCTTCATTACCGCCAACACGCTCTTTCCGTCTCATCTAAACATTTCCTGTGAAGTGCTTCAGAAACCCTTCTTTCCAACACTAACACACACTGTATCTTCGCGGCAGGAGCCAAACCAGTTCATCCGGGCCAGCGCGCTGAGGGTTCTGTCCAGTATCCGGGTCTCCATCATCGTCCCCATCATGATGCTGGCCATCAAGGAGGCGGCGGCCGACCTGTCCCCGTATGTCAGGAAGACGTCGGCCCACGCGATCCAGAAGCTCTACAGGTAACACCGCTGTGCGCACACAGTAGCCGCACCCGTCGGCTCGCCCGGCTCTCCTCACCGGCTCACTCCTGAGCAGTTGATCCAGTAAATGCCGGCTCGTGTTGATACAAGGGGCTCTGCCCTGCAGTTATCTCGCTCTTATCAGCTGAGTCTCAGTCCGACGGGCATGAATCAAAGAATGACAGAGTGCTTCAAATAGGAGCTGAGTAGTAAAACTGAACTTGACTGGATCAGTTGCATATCTGATTTAAAAGGTTGATATCAGGACGAGAGCCGTGTCTGTAATCTCACCTTTTTATTATGTCGTGTTTTATTTATTCTTATTTTAGTTGGATGCAACTCAGGATTGCTTTCATTCTCGATTTAACTGCTGATTATTGTCTTGATTAAACGATTGGTTCCCACTATACATTCGTCCAAAGAACAATAGGTGATGTTTTAAAATAGTTTGTTTTATTAAACCAACAGTCCGAAAAACCTCAAATATTCAGTTTAGAATCAGATATGACAAATAAAAGCAAAAATCACCAAAACCAGTGAATGTTCGGACATTTTGCTTCATCTACTCCTGTACACTCCTCTCTGTGAAATTGGACCGTACAACACTACACCTGTCAGTTATGATGCAACATCTGGATGAGCCCACATGTCCGAAATCTCAATTTATAGCCCGCTAAAGACCAAAGCACTGGTTCCCAACCTGGGGGTCCCTGAAGGGTCGCTAAAGCTTCACGTGAGGTCACGAGGCTTAAGAGATTTAAGACGGCTTTTAAAACAATATACAGTTCGCTTATATCTCAGCATTTTATTCATATTTGTATTTAAAAGTTTGGATCATTATTTGTGATATACATTTTTTCTAAAAAGCTCAAAGTCACGGCGAGGACCTGGAGCTTTATTCATTACAAAGTATAAGAAAAATAAAGCGTCAGGGAGAAGGAAACAAAGACTATTGAGTATCTATGATGGTTGAACATCTATTTAAAATATGCAAAAATACAAACGAAGAATTGTATTCAACGGTCCTAAATATGGCAAACTCATGTCTGATGCAATATTGACATGAAATGATCTGCTCAAAATTCATTGTTTCACACGAACTTCTTGCAGTTGTTGCGTTCACTATTTGGGTTAATTGTGCAGTTTATCAGTTTTTCTGTACCGTTCTTGTCATGTGTTGAATATCGCATGAAACATTCTTCTCTCTCTCGTCCTCAGCCTGGATCCCAACCAGAAGGAGCAGCTGATCGAAGTGATAGAGAAACTCCTGAAAGACAAAAGCACAGTAAGTCCAGGCTGAACCACACAGTCAGCTACCGGCTGCAGAGCGCCGGCCACTGGAGGGCGCCGCAGTCAAGCCGTTCTCCTCCCGGCTCTCCATCCCACAGCTCATTCGGCAATGCCATGGTTTGTTAACACCCACTTAAACCCACACATCTTCAGATGCTCCTTGTTAAGTGTCCATTTGGAGGGAATTTTCGCACTGATGCTAGTGTCAGCTTAATTTTCTCAAAGGCCAACTTCTTGTTTTTTTTTCTTCTCCTTCTCACACAACTGGACCGTGAATGAGTTGGATTCTCAGATTCTGTGTTTCGGCCACAAACAGCCGATTAGAAGTCAGCAGGCAGCGCGTTCATCTGAGGAGGTCACAGTGAATACTGAGCATGTTTAAATGCCACATTTCAAATATGTCGACGTTAGGCGACAGAATGCAGAGTGGGCCGTGTTTGTACGTGCGAGTCATGCACAATTATGTATTCATAGCGTATACGTGCCATTATGCAAACAAAACAAAGCGGCTCAGGCCAAAGGGGGGGGGGGGTAGTACCAGATGCATAGCATATTTAGCCCCGGACGCTAACGAAGACAGATGACTTCTCCCCCTATTGGAGCTCACTTTGTGAGGCTGAGGACACAGAGAGGGGGGGCACTATCATCACACGGACGCAAGAGCACCATCAGTCAGTGATGAATGGTGCAAAAAGCAAACATGGTGGAAAGCGATGATTTCTTCAACATGATGCTGGGGCGACACCGTGTAGCATTTAGAAGATGGTCAGTGTTGTCGCCGTTGTGTTTATTTATTTCTAAACGCTGATATTTCTATAAAGGATGCTCCTTCAGTGCTGTCATCACATAACAAAGGTCAGTTCACTGAGTCTGCACAGCCGGAGGAAAGCAGGTTTTATAGCGTCTGAAAGGGTTCTCAGCGCGGGTTTGCAGACTTTAAATGTAGAACAGAAGGCAGTGTGGATTAAATGATGCTGTGGGTTAGATTATACTGTTCACTTTTGCACATTAATTTGTCAATATTTTGCACATATATATATTTTCTCCTGAACGTCTTTGTATTCTGTATTTATGTTTGTTTGACTTTTGCAGTACTTGCTTTTTATTTTTCGTTATGCACCAAAACAACAAAGGCAAATTCCTGATGTGTGGAAACCAACTTGAGTTTAAATAAGGAATATCACAGCACACAGAATAGTGCACAATAAACCCACCCGGACAAAACATAAACACATAGAAATATTTAAATATGATTAAATAAAAAAATAGATTAATAAATACGCAAAAGTGACAGAAAATATTCACATTTAACAAGTGTTTTGAACTATAGCATGTGACTGAAGTTAAGTTATAATACGCTTGTATGAATTAACATTGCCAGTAATAATTAACTTGTATATCTAGCTATTCATTAGAAGAGAATGAAGACGCTCTCCCTCTGTGTTGTGAGCCGCCATGTTGAGAGCCGTGTGGAGGCAACATATATTCAGTTGCATCAAGTGTCCGGTGTTGAGTTGGAAGTTGCGTTCTACGTGCTGCATACCAACTACTCAATCAGTCGCTCGCCAGCGTTCCTCATTATTTTGTCCAGCGGTTAATTATTTAAACCATCTGCTTCGCGGTCTCCCATTGGACAGTCTTAAGAGTATTCCCAGTTAGCTCACGTCTCATTCTCAGAAATTCTTGCTAATCCGTGCATTCCTTGCATACACGATATCCTCATAATATGCAGCTGGAACGCACCACTAACTCCATTACACGTCATTCTTACAATGAATATTATTTTAAAATGCGATATCAAACACAGCCATAGTCCTTACTGCCAGTTTACCCGACACCTTCAGCTTTATAAAACAACCGTATCGCATGCTAATGAATATTTTAACTGCAAAGCAGTGAATTAATTTAGAGAAATGCTCGTTAGCTGATGTCACCGTGCTGCCTGCAGAGGAAGGAAACATCTGGTTCTTGTTCCCGTCCGTGTCACCGTCCGGGCCTCCTGACATTTACCTTTACAGATGTGCCCGTTTGGTTAAATGGCTGTGACACACGGCGCGCTGCTTATAAGGCAGGCTGGTTTAAAGAGAAAATGGGAAGGCCTGATGACAGAGACAACACAGGCGTTTGTGCAGCTGTTTTACCGTGATGGATCTATTATCCAGCCATTACAAGATAAATGATCGATCCCTCCCACCGCCACACACCCCCCCCCTGCACCTTCTGCAAAATTGAAATGAGAACAGAAAGGAGGAGCGGGGGGGGGGGGGGGGTGTCGTATGATCAGGGGGCTAGGTGAGATGCCCATTAATTTAAGAGGAAAAGGAGGGAGGAGGAAGAGAGCAGGAGCGAAGGGAGGATAGGCCGACCCCGCGCCGCGCCATCAATCAACAAGGCGCACGTTGTCTCTGGCGTGATGACCCAGCACTCTCTGCCTCTCTGCCACCCTAATTAGAATTCATAGCAAAATAGATGCAAGGAAACGGTTTGGGCCCCTTCATAATTTTATAGGAAATTTATTGTTATTAGAAGAACCATTTGCTTAGTGTGATTTTTCCATTACCGGCTTGTCACGCAGGGTAGATAATATGGTCGGGGAGGGGGAGGCGGCGTATGAACTCCTTAGATTGGGGTGTCAGTTTTGTTGATGGTGCATGTAGTTTACCTTGGAGCTGTGTCTAATGGGGGAAGTTGGTTGGAGAATGCACAAAGCCTTGCAGCAGGATACACATGCTCAGAAACAGTGCTGCCTGTAATGGCCTTCGAGACAGCGGAGGCCTTGGGAGAGTAAGAATACACGGCGCCGGTACATGCTGAATATATAATAATAATAATAATGTATTTTATTTATAACGCACTTTTCATTTTAAAAAAAATCTCAGAGTGCCACAGAGCCAGTACATAGTAAAAACATAGTTAAAAGCATAGTTAAAACATACCGTAGTTAAAAAAAATAAATAAATAAATAAACTATAATAAAATAAAATTAAATAAAAACAGTACGTGTATTATAATTTACTGCTTTAAGTGTATTTATCTACATCCTCAAGCTGCTGTGGAGCTACTTTAACATGGAGATGTACATCAGTCCCTGAAAACACTATTTTATTGGAACTACTTTCTATTAGAACCCTATAAAAACGGTGAGTGGAAGTGGACGTAGTTGTGACGTCACCCATTGGTTTGTGGACTGCGGTTTTGAAGCCTCGAGTTTGGCATTTTGTCCGTCGCCATTTTGGCTTTTTGCAACCAGTAAACAGAAGTGAGCATATCTGGACTGAGGAGTGATGTAGAGACTCTGTATACACCTGTCAATCACCGTGTAGCCCCGCCCCTAAAGCATCCCCTGCTTTATGGTCTGTGTGACTCTAAATGGACCATCATGTACTAAATGAACATCATGCTGTACTGAAGAAGACTTGAAACTAGAGATTGAGACATAAACTCATGTTTACAATGTTTACTGAGGGAATAAATCAAGAGAGAAGTAGAGTCGTTTTCTATAGACTTCTATACAACCAGAGGAGTCGCCCCCTGGTGGACATTAGAGAGAATGCAGGTTTAAGATTCAGCTTAATTTGAATGTTTGAGTAATATAGTATTCAACAGGTCCATGAAACTGTCAGAGTCTGCTGTGAAAAATGTCTCTCGAGGTGAGAGTTGACTTTTATTTCTGTGTAATTTTGCTGAACTCATCTAATGCACGTTTTCTACTCAAAGCAACAGAAAACATCGTGTACAGCATCTCTCTGCTCGAGTTGGTTTCTCCCCGATTGATCCAGATATTTACAGAAGCTGAATACAGTTTATTTTCTAAAGAGAGACTGCACTGTTCCTTTCCCTGAAACATTACGTATCCTGCTAGACAAACAGAATAGATAAAGAAGACTCGTTAGAGGCAGCTTTAGGCTACTGTGATGTTTGTACTCATCATGACATGAACTGCATGTCCTCACATTAATATCACTAATGGATGCAGAGGCAGTGCCAGTGTACATAATTGCAAATCTCCATTCAGGTGATACTTACAAATCAGATTATTTATTTAATATTCTTAGTAGCTGACGAGATGTGTTGGCTGTCAGTAGATAAGCACTCGGTTGTAGTTTATTAGGTACACCTAGCTGAAACTAATGCAGTCTAGAACAACGATGAATGTTCATTCAACATGTTGATTCAACTGGAGGATCATTTAGGAGGACGTAGATTGTGGCGCTGATGAACTATAATGCATTATGCAGAGATGTATTTCTGTTATTTAGCCCGCTCTCATTGATATAAATGGGTTGGACACAATATTACAAACACCGCTCACTAAGAGGCAACGTAATTGAACAAACCGCAGCCTCCAGAAACCTCTTTGAAACTGGTATGATAGTGAGGCCGTTGCTGGAGCTACAGAACCCGCGAGTCTTTGTTAACATGTGACTTTCTGTGGGTCACCAGAGGAATGTAACTCCATACATCAGAGTGAAACCACGGCATGTCGCTGTTTGATCCTCCAGTGATCATCACTGTTCATCAGTATTAGTGTGAGAACGTCACTCGGTTTTAAGGTCCGGATTTCTCAGAGAATCTACAGACACACACACACACACACACACACACACACACACACACACACACACACACACACACACACACACACACACACACAATCAATGCAGGCTCATGACAATGCTGATGGGTAAATGCACCGGGTCCCCACAGGGCCACCGGGGGCCAGAAGGCTTTAATTGGGAAGAGGAGATTCTGCTGCCTCTCGTCTTCGTCTTCTTCTTCTTCTTCTTCACCCTCGCCTGCTCAAGATAATGGTGTTTGCATATTAATACGCCGCCATGTCACTCACTCAGTCTCACAGACAGTCAAGCCTGCGGGTGTGTGTGTGTTGTTGAGATCACAGGAAAGCTGCCTTGGATGAGGGCAGTGGCGGGCCGTCAGGGCCTGCAAGACCTTCTCTGCTGGCCGAAACAGAATCACAAAGCTTAAAATATTTAATAATAAAAAATAAAAAAAATAATTTAATAATTTTTCTTAAATTATCTTATTTTCTCATTGCACAGCTCCTGTCTTCCTCAGTTGCTCTGCTTCCAGTGCAGCTTGTTTTAAGTCGAGCTTTTATCCAATCAGATCTCACCTCTGTGTCTCTAGGTAGAACAGAGGCAGAGGCCTGCAGACTCTCACCTGCAGCCAGTACAGATTAAAGTACATGGGGACGATATTGTTGATTGTCATAGTGTTCAAACAATCAGATCTTTAGTTTGACATGTTGGGCGTGTTCTTTGACGTGTCAGAGCTGCTAGCTGGCCTACAAGTACGTGATTGGTCAGTGGGCTAGCCTGCGTGTGAGGCGGTGACAATCCCAAAATCTGCTGCCTCTGTGGAACATTTTCAGCCTCAAACGCATTAAAACGTATTCAAGTAATACAACTGGGGAGACTCGACTGTCTTCACTAGCGTCCATGAATGGAGAAGGACTTCTTACTGGAACTAAAACGCACGGATGTACTGAACAACCGTGAGATTAAACTCTTTATTAACAAAGAAAGGAAGATGCTCTGTCTTTAAATAGTTAACAGCAGCTCTGGTAAGTTAAATGTGTTTGTTTTTACATCTGCAGTAGCTTTAATATGCTTGTTTATACATTATTATTTGTACAACTTGTTTTTATGTAGATTTTTGTTTGGTTTAATATGTGATAGGAACCATTGTTGCGTCCAGTGTTGTTCTGGGGACATATTTAGCCGCTGCCAACTTGGCAACTCTCTCGCTAAATCTGGAGACTTTCCAAACCCTCATGGCGACTTGTTTTGTCAAAAGCTACGAGTGACAAATCTAGCGACTTGTTCTGGTGTTCTTGGAGACTTTTCTGGTGTTTTGACGTTAAAGCTCTGCACGAGCAGTGAACGAGCAGCGGAGCTGCCGTGAGCCCCTCCTCCGCCCCAAAGCACACTCAGAGTCCCAGCTGCAGTCAGAGCAGAGAGGAGACGCACTCTATCTACAGGTGTTGGCTTCATTTTGACACGAAACAAATAATAACCGTAGCTGTGTTTCAGGCCCAGGTATAACATGCACGGCCCGCCACTGGATGAGGGACGACGTGTTCACGATATAAACCAGGTTGAAAGGACACAAAGTGTATACAAAGCATTTTATAGCAAGTGTGTATGAAGTAAAGTGATTTAACAAATGTAAATGTGATTATAATAACTCATCTGTATAGCCCATATCAAATAGCCCAAAGCGGGATAACATCGCGTGTGTTTTGTACCTGAGGAAACGAATATATATAATTTACGGGAAAAATATGAGAACCACCAATAAGTGAGTTAAAACTTTAAGTGCTTCCTTCTAATTATCAGCTAACTACTCGGAGGCTGAACTGTGTGTATTGTAATCAAAGTGGTAAATTGTTATTTCTTTAGTGCTATAATAGTGGTCGTATCTGTGAACCAGCTTTTTATTCCTCCAGAGTCTTTATATTACAGCGTTTTTAAGAGATGAAGCATTTGTTCAGTTTGTCTAACAGAACTGCTTCACATCCTTTAAACTTCCATGAAGTGTTGACGTGGAGAGAAATAAACACGAAACGGCAGCGCTTCCCTCACGAGTCGGCTTCCCTCTCTGCTCTTCTTCCTCGTTCTCTGCAGCTGGTGGCCGGCAGTGTGGTGGTGGCCTTTGAGGAGGTGTGCCCGGACCGCATCGACCTGATCCATAAGAACTACAGAAAGCTGTGTAACCTGCTGGTGGACGTGGAGGAGTGGGGCCAGGTGGTCATCATCTCCATGCTGACGCGCTACGCCAGGACGCAGTTCACCAGTCCCTGGAAGGAGGTGACCAAAGCAGACCCAGATCCATGAAGTGGCAATATTCAATATTCTATTTGAGAGTTTGGGCAGTTTCAGCTCACAATAACCTGCTGAGAAACGGTGTTTTAGTGCGATGCATTGTGCCTCTGTTGTGCGTCAGGGGGCCATGTTTGACGAGAACAGCGAGAAGACGTTCTATGAGTCGGACCCGGAGGAGAAGAAAGACCAGACGGAGGCAAAGCCTTACACCATGGACCCAGATCACAGGCTGCTGCTCAGGAACACCAAACCTCTGCTGCAGAGCAGGAACACGGCTGTGAGTTAGCAGGACACTTAAACACAGACGCACACAGTCGAGCCATTAGGAGCAGGTGTGTGTGTTATCGTGTGTGTTATTGTGTGTGTGTGCTGCTTTTTAAGCTGTCCGGAGGTATGAACATCGATCAAGGCCTCCGCTCGTATCTCAGCTCTGCCTCAGAGATAAAAGCTACACTAAAACTAGTTTAGTCCCGTATGGTCGTATAAACGCTTTAAAACTCTCTTCCCCAGCAGTGATGCATTACAAGACACCTTTTCATACACAAATGCAACGCACACACCTGGACACACACATAAAAACAGGATAATGCACACACACACACACACACACACACACACACAAAATAGAAAGCGATAACAAACCTAGTGAGTGCAGATCTCCATCACCCAGGAGCCTCAAGGTCTCTGTCGCTGTGTAGCAGCGGCAGGAAAAATGCTCCCAAATGAAAGTGTTGATTAAAATGTGACACTCGACAACGCGATGACGTCCTCCATCTTCATACAGATGAACCCTCTCGTTCTGCCTGCAACGATGGACACGCGTCCGCCTGCTATTTAAAGCCCCGCTGAAAAACTGCCTTCGTCGTGTCAACATGTCGTGGGCGCCTTTTGTAGAGGAATGCATGTGAAGGAATTTTATTTCAGCTCGGATAGACGGGCGGAAAAGAAACCAATGGTGGTGTAATAATAACGGTAATAATAATACTTTTAGGAGTGTATAAAAAACATAAAATCAAGGAAAAGTAACGTGTAAAGTTGACTAAAAAGCAAAAACACAACCTACAAGCAGCGGTGGAATGTAAATAAGTACATGTATTCTGAGTTACTTCAGTATTTCCGTTTTATGAAACTTTATACTTCTCCTCCTACATCTCAGAGACTTTTACTGGTAGTGGAGTATTTATACAGAGGAGTATTAGTACATTGACATCAGTAAAAGATATGAATACTTCCTACGAGCTGTACAGTGTTCTTCAGAGGCATTAGAAGATGTTCTCACTGTGTTGGTGTGTTTTAGGTGGTGATGTCCGTCGCTCAGCTCTATTGGCATTTGGCTCCTCAGCATGAAGTCAACATTGTCACCAAGTCACTGGTTCGACTGCTAAGAAGCAACAGGTAAAAAACACATCGCATGTATACATGTATGAACGCTGCCTGCTCCTGAGTGAGCTCTGTGACTGACCGTCGTTTGACACAGAGTTGACGTTGTCGACGTCTGAATGTTTTCTCTCTCTCGTGCACAGAGAGGTTCAGTACATCGTGCTGCAGAATATCGCCACCATGTCCATCCAGAGGAAGGTAAGTCTGCTGGTGGACAGCAGGACTCTAACGGTGCCGCGATGCTCTGACGCAGGCTCCTCTGATAACATGAGTTCTCTCCAATCAGGGGATGTTTGAGCCCTTCATGAAGAGTTTCTACGTGAGATCTACAGACGCTACGCACATCAAAACACTGAAGGTAAATACTGCTTCATCACATATGATGAATGAGGGTCAATACGACTTTGAGCTTGTGAAATGATGTTTAGAAAATAATTTCACAGCTTCTGGTTGCGTATTATCCTCTTTAAACCTGTGGGGGGAAACAAGCTGCAGGATCAGTTCAGGTTTGTATACAACAGATTGGTTGTGGTAGAATGAAATGCATGAATTATATCAACTGTGAAGTTACACAAAGAACCGCTGTTATGAACCGAGTACAGATTCATAACGGCACGAAACTCTTCTTCCATAGTCACACCGAAGTTACTCTTACATTTAAGTTAAATGGACAAAACCGAGGCTGAGCGTGGAGCAGTTCAGCTTTCTGGAAGCAATACAGCTAAAGTAAGGTGTATGGAAGAGTCCGGACATTTTATTAACGCTCCCCTGTGGTTCTTGTAGCTGGAGATCCTGACCAACCTGGCCAATGAAGCCAACATCTCCACTATCCTGAGGGAGTTTCAGGTTTGAGTTTAGTCCACCTTGAGAAAATGGCATTCCTCTTCCTGTGTGTATTTTAACCGGTTGTCCTTTCCTCGCCCTCCTTCTCTTTTTGTTCAGACCTACGTGAAGAGCCAGGACAAGGCGTTCGCAGCAGCCACCATTCAAGCCATCGGCCGGTGTGCCACCAACATCTCCGAGGTGGCCGACACTTGTCTCAACGGCCTGGTGCTGCTGCTTTCCAACAGAGACGGTAAAAAGCCTTCTCTGACCTCAGATATCTGTGTTTGCCTTCCTCTGTATATTACAGCGATAGTTCCGATTTTTGCTGCGATTGTCTGTCTTTCTCTGAGAACGTCCCGTCTTGTCTTTGCAGAGACGGTGGTGGCGGAGAGCGTGGTGGTGATCAAGAAGTTGCTTCAGACTCAGCCCACCCAGCACAGTGAGATCATCAAACACATGGCCAAGCTCTTCGACAACATCACGGTGCGTTTCATCCTCGGATCATTCAGCACCAGAGTTTAGACGGGACCAAATGCTCAAACGTGTCACGCTTGTAATCTGAGTAACTGTTGTACTTGTCCCCTGAACTTGCAGGTCTCCATGGCCCGAGCCAGCATCCTGTGGCTGATGGGCGAGTACTGCGACAGGGTGCCAAAAATTGCCCCTGATGTGCTCCGTAAGATGGCAAAGACTTTCACGGCAGAGGAGGACATCGTCAAGCTGCAGACGGTCAACCTAGCAGCCAAACTCTACCTGACCAACTCCAAGCAGGTACATTAAATACCAAGAGCCATTCTCATGTGTTCACCCGAACATTGAGCAGATATGGTGCTGCAGTCGCGCTGCTGATGTCCGCAATTAGCAGTTGCATGGTTAAGTATTGAAAAAAAGAGACGATTCAGATTCCTGTTATCTAAATATGGATTTCATTTTTATTAAGACACGGCGATGTCTTGCGGTAAATGTTCACACTTCTGCAACCTCGGCGCTAAATGCTCAGTTTAAATGCAGAGCCGTGAACGAGACAGCTTTAACGTAATGGAGCATCTCCGAGCGCCGCTCTGTGTTTACAGGCCCATTCGCTGTGATGGGGGTGATTTTGGCCTCTGAGCCGGGTTTATGAGCCCAGGCGCTGCCTCCTCAAACGAGCACATCATTACACCTCCTGCTCCTCGTAATGTGTCGGCGGAGGAGAGGGAAGGAGAAGCAAAAGACAATTCAGGGTTCTAATGCTGCTGTTTTCATGTCTGCCTGAATATATATGTCACTGCAAGTCCTCCGTCTTTATGTTTTGGGCCGGAGGAAGAGTGGACCACAACGTGGGAATGAAGGATTTATCGATCTTTGGGAACAGGGACGAGTATTGTACATTTTAGTAGACATGCTTATTCTCGTTCTTGCCCGTATTTACATGAGAAGATCGAGACCACTCATGTATGATCCCGAAGTACAGAACTGGAGACAGTTAGCTTAGCTTAGCATAAAGACTGGAACCAGGCCGGCTCCATCCATAGTTCCAATTATTAAATTATTCAAGGAATTAAATGCTGCAGCTTCTGTATTTCCTCAGTGACTTGGTGTTTACTTGACGTGCAGACGGCTCTCGGAAACCAAACAAATAAATCTCTTACCTAAAATATATTCTACTTTTAAAGTTTCCTTTCTGCTCTCCTGAATCAGTTTCATAAACAACCGATCTTTACTCTTAAATGTTTGCCTTTTATCGTTGTCCGCTGTCTTACATGCCCCCCCCTCCCCCCCCAGACTAAGCTGCTGACCCAGTACATCCTGAACCTCGGCAAATACGACCAGAGCTACGACATCAGAGACCGAACCCGCTTCATAAGGCAGCTCATAGTGCCCAACGAGAAGAACGGCGCCCTCAACAAGTACGCCCGGCGCATCCTGCTGGCCCCCAAACCGGCCCCGGTGCTCGAGTCCGCCTTCAAAGGTACTTCATACACCGACCTGTTGTTCTGATCCGACCACATATTAAATCCTCTAAATAGGTTGAATATTTAACATTGAATACCTTTCCTCCCCCGTTTGGTAATCCATCTAAAGCCAATCACTGAATCCACATTAGCTGGACCTCTAGCTCTATTTATTTCCACTCGTATGCAAAGTTGGTTCAGGCGGCGGTTTTATTATTCTGTGTGTCTGTCTCTCTGAAGGGCAGTTGGGTCAGACCCCTTTACCTTGGACTGATGAGATGGGTAAATTATTGAGCTAATGCGAACCTTTTTCAGACACTCGGAGGAAAAAAAGATCTCTCTCTCTCTCTGTGCCTCTCTCTGTGCCTCTCTCTGTGCCTCTCTCTCTCTCTCTCTCTCTCTCTCTGTGCCTCTCTCTCTCTCCCACAACATTAGAATTCAGAGGCGGTTTGCACCGACTGGATGTTTATGGAAAGCGTTAACCACCCCTGTCATTCTTAATATTCACAACTCGACGCTATTTTTTCTCTTTTTGGTTTGCAAAGCACAGTTTTTAGAGCACACCTCCCAAAGGCACAGCCACTGATTTTCTTCCTGCGTTAGCGAGACAGAGAGAGTAAAACAGAGCGCTGATATTAGCATCATGTGGATGCATCTTCTAGTAAAGATCTCTGTATGTAAACGGTGACATTTAGCCACTGGGTCCAGACTTGGGTGACTTTGAATCATCTTCTGTTTGCTGAAACTTTTAGTTTATTTTCCATTTCTTTAAAATGACCTCCTCCTCTTGCCTTTCACCACTCTCATTGTTTGTCAGATCGAGACCGTTTCCAGCTGGGCACTCTCTCCCACAGCATCAACAGTAAAGCCGCCGGGTACCAGGAGCTCTCCGACTGGCCGGCTGTTGCTCCCGACCAGTCTGTGAGGAACGTGGAGGTCATTGAGCCAGTAAGAAGTCCACCTTCCTGACGCACTACGCTTCATGGTTTTACTTATTCTACTGACTCGCACCACGTTCTCTCTCCGTGTCTCTCATTATGCCCCACACACATTAATGAGGCGGCACTCGGGCTTCACAATATATCTTTTCAGCATCCGATTTAATTGTGCCCGACAGCTTTTTGAGTAACTTTGCTGAAAGCGACCAGCTGTTTCAGGGAGTTATTAGTGACCCAGATTTAAAGATGTACTTCTTCAGGCGGCACCAGTGGGCTCAGAGCAGAGAGACACAAACGGAGACGTCACCAAATATCCACAGACGGACTAATGCATTGTTGGTTTTCATGGGATTTGTTGACGTTAAGAGGAAACCTAGAATAACGGCAGCATATCAGAAATGTACAAATGAACAGATCGAATGATTAGTGGGCCAAAGAGGCCGGAGAATGAAGATGTCGTGAGTCCAACCTTTCAAACCTGCCGGTGGGTTCAGAGGTTTGACTCTGAGGTTTCTTTGCTCGTGACTTCACATATGAAGTGAGGTCGGTTAGCTCACAGACGAGACGGCGTCTGAACGTAGACCGAAGATCATAACTTCAGGTTTGGAGCTGAAGCTGAAGGAAATGTTGAGCCTGGACTCAGAAGAACTGAGAGTTAAAGAAGACCTCAACGCTTTAGTGTGTAGTTTGACTGACGAGAAGCCTGATGCACTATTCTATTCTGCACACTTATATTACTACTTATGTTTGAAAAAGACCTTCACTGGCCGACAACATGACCATTCCAACCTGCTTTTGTTGAGTGTATCAGTGTGTGTGTGTTGGAGAAATGAACATTCATTCCTCTGTGCCATTCGGCCCAAAGACACAAACGTTTTGTGCCTTTTTATAAGTTTAAGAACAAAAATTAAAATAAATCTAAAGAGCTTTGTTTTTCAGTGAGGGATGTTATTGATTCTCTCTTTTTTTCTCTGAGCACCAGCTTTATAATCGTTACTTTGTGGCAGCTAATGGGGATCCAAATACAACAATAAAGCAGAACACAACAAGCACTTCAACTTTAACTTTATTCCTAGTTTTTAATAGAAGGTTAATTTAACAGAAGCGATATCTGGTAACGTGGGAAATCTGTGTTGTCCTGATTGACTTAATTGAGTTAATTGACTTATTCTATTACCTCTTAGAGAAGCATTGCGAGGTGTTCATATCCACTATAACGTCTACATGCTTCACTCTTTGCTTTGTGTGAACAGTTGAGTCTGTAAGCAAATCAGTTTCCTTCACATTAAACAACAACAACAAAGCAAAAACTGTTGCTCAACACCACCGAGTAACCCTCACTTCCCTCCGCTATTTCTGATCAGGTGCAAGAGCGGGCACCGCTAGTTGGGAAGACCAAGAAACCCAAATCCACTGAGAAGTTCTACACGGACGATGAAGAGGAGAAAGAAGAGGAAAGATCAGAGAGCAGTGAAGCCAGCAGCAGCAGCAGCAGCAGCAGCAGCAGCAGCAGCAGCAGCAGCAGTGAAGGTTTGTCTGACAGATAGATGAACGTCCTGCTGTTAGTGAGTTTAAGTTACAATTCTTAAGATTTCTGCTTGATTTGATGACACCGGTGGTCCCTGATGGTAACGGCAGCTGCAGTTTAACACTACATGTCCCAGAATTCCAAGCAGCAAACACTCAGAGAGCAGCCACTGTGTGTATTCGTAGGAGTTGGTTGCCTTGCTGAGGATTACAAACAGTAATGCTGGATTGTGTGCATGCCTAATTTGTTTGTGTGCGTGTGAATGCCGTTTGAACCCTGGGTTAGAGAGGCGTACCCCGCCACCACTAATGAAGACTACTAGAAGTGATTACAGAATGTAAATGCATTTAAGGGCTTTTGCCGACCGTAAAAGTGCTCAAAGAACAGGGTCGGATTTCGTGGAAGTACGAGACTCGTAACTTGACCGGGCCGATGTTTGACGTCTGTGCAGAGTCGGGCAGCGAGAGTGAGGAGCAAAGCAGCGAAGAGTCGGACAAGACCTCCAGCGATTCTGGAAAGAGCTCCAGTGGATCTGAAAAGAGCTCCAGTGAGTCTGAATCCGAACAAAAGAAGACGAAAAAGACCAAGAAGGCACCGAAGAAGAATGGCAAGACGACTGCTGCTTTCAGGTACAGCTTAACTCCTGAAAGCATCACCTTGCTTCCCCGTGTGTCCAGATGTTACCCGTTTCTTTCCCTTCTTACCTCTTTAACTAATTAGACAGGTGTGTGTGTGTGTGTGTGTGTGTGTGTGTGTGTGTGTGTGTGTGTGTGTGTGTGTGTGTGTGTGTGTGTGTTCGTGAGACTCGTAGTCAACAACAAATGTGATCAGTGCTTTGCTGCATCAATAAGCTCAAACCTCCATCTGTTCACAGCTTCAGCCGTTTTGATAATCTACATGACAGCCCACCTTCTGTCATGTTACTTCTTTCTGTTCATCAGCACTTCGTTCATTTCGTTTGTCAGGAGAAATCTGACATCGTGCAGGATTTGGATTCGTATACTTGCTGGATTTTTCTGTCCGTGCACCGACAGAAAGGAGACATTTAAGGGTTTGTTCAGATTTACCAAAACAACACGAGCCAACACGCAGACCAAGGCAGCGGTCGACCAGCAACCCCCGTGTTCTGCGAGGAAAAAATGATGTTTTTGTGAGACGAGAGCATCGATAACAGCTTCAGATAACAGCTTCAGACGGCTTTACAGAAAGTAAAGCTATGAAAATATTCAAATATAGCTTACACTTTAACCGATGTTTCGGTGTCTAATATATGTTTTTTGCTCAGCCAAACTGTGTCCGACATCGACTGCTGCCGACAGATAAGAAGCCGCACAAACGCACTTAAAAAAAATACAAACCAGCCCGTTAAATACAGTATTTGAGGGAATGTACTTAGTTACTTTAAGTACACACTAGTCTGTCTCAAGATAATACCCATAGTACATCACAATAAAGTAACAAATACATTGGGACTTTGGGAAACAAAATGACAAAAAGGACTCTTAAATCTTTGACAACACAACTAGATGTTGCTAAACAACCCAAATAAAGAAAGCTTTGAATTAATGCTGGAATATATGAAGAAAATCAAATATCACGATATCTTTGACCAAAGACCTCGATACAGATATTGCGACGATATTGAAGCGATTTTTGACATCCGTAATGTGGTTAAAGGCAAATAATAGAAGCTAGAACAGTTTGGTAAGTTCATACTATGACATCATTTTAATGTGATGCAGATTTTGAAATCAGAAAAAGACAAAACTTCAGACAACAATGAGAGTTTAACAACACCGGATAACAACCAAATCTCAGTAACAGATTCACCAAAATGAATCCACATCCGTGTTTTCAGAGAGGAGACTAAATCGTATCGTCTGTGAGCCGTACACGCCTATTGTTCTATATATGTATTTGTATATGTATACATGTGTGTGTGTGTGTGTGTGTGTGTGTATATATATATATATATATATATATACACCTTCCCGCTCTATCCCTCACGCACAGAGAGATGCATCAAACTGGCAGAGCTGCTAGAATATCGTTAGCGTGAGTTCCATTAACAAGCTAATCAAGGAGAGTCTTCCTCCAGCAGCGTAGCCCACATTTACATGGCTAATGGATAATGACTTCTGATTGGTCATTTAGCGGCCCGGTGTTGCCAATGAATGAGATTTGAGTCATTACTGCCGAATATGCTCGCGTACACTCTGTGACACACACACGGGCACATTTAGCTTCTCGTGCGCTCGGCTGCGAGCGGTTCGCTCGCGGACACACAGACGCAGAATTGTACCTGATTTCACTGTGTGACAGGCCGCCGGCTGACCCTGTTCTCTCCATTAGAGAGTGTAATTAGAGCAACTCACCCCGGCGCTCAGACACACACACACACACACGGGGCAATTAGAGCAGCTCACCCCAGTGCTTCCACAACAAACACAGCATAATGCCCTCATTATGGCCCAGTCATTTCAGGCAGGGGCCTAATCAGGCCCACAGTGATTTATATCACTTTTTCCTGTTCGCAGCAAATGAAATCTGTAGGCCAAATTAATACTGGCTTTTCATCATCGCCCAAGTTAAAAAGCCAGTTACCGTCACAATTCCCCTCATTAATTTAACGGCTGAAAATCCCAGGCAGGCGGAGTAAACACTCATTATCGGGACAAATTGAAGAGGGACGGAGGCAAGTGAAAGAGAGAGGAGAAAGATGGAGAACGCAGCATTGAATTAACTTCACAGAACGAAAACAACAGATTGATCGCTGTTGTTCTGACCGGGCCGCGCTTCAGCTCTCAGTTTGGGTGGAAATGACAAAAAGAAAATGTTATTCAAACTAATTATAGGTTTTTATGCCCGATGTCTTCCAGACTATTTGTTCAAATGGACGCTGTAGATGTGATAAAAACAAAGTAAACGTGCAGTAATGTTCCTTTCATACGTGCAATCCGGTGCTTGTTTTGATTCCACGTGTTTCAGCGACTCGGATGAAAACGGAAATGGACCCGTAGCCCGAGACGGCAGCACGTCGGCCGACAGCTCCTCCGGCTCAGAGACCGACTCCGAGGACGAGGACTCCGATTCAGACGCCCGCCCAACGCAGCAGCAGAAGAAGAGCGACGTGAAGTCCAAACCCAAGGTGGCGCTGGGATTTAGTCGGGTCCATTAGGATCTCAGATGAACTGTTGGGTTAACTGAGTAACACAGAGGTTCCTATAAAAACTACAAACATGAAACGTGTTGCGCAACTCTTCACCAGAGCGCCGCGCTTTAATCACTAGATGTTTTCAGACATCCTGACTTCATGAGGATGGAGTCTAGTGTTGCTTCCAGTCTATTGATCAGTTGCGTACGACGAGTGGGGGGGTAATATCCAGTCATCTGAATAGGCCCAATTCACGGCAATGTCTCTTCAAAGTCTGGATTCTTGTGATAGAATCGTGATTCTGGTTTCCTTATTGCTGAATCCAGTGCAGGAGTAATGCACGACGTGCACGTGTGATGAAGTTGACCCAACCCTGTGAAGGGGTGTGAGGGGGTTTCACGTAAATTTGAGACTTGAATCTCAGGAAATTTTGGTTTTTCACGCAAATCTTGGTTTTAATACTCTCAGAGAATATTCATGATCTCTTCTTGAAACTACGTCTTTGATCTCAGAGAATATTCAGGTTTTATTTCTCATAAATTTAGGTTTCTAATCTTGGAAATTATATTTTTATCCTCGTGAGGAGCAACGACACTGTAAGAGATGTTACTATCGTTACGCTAATTTCAACTTCTATGTTAAACTGAATGCAATTATGGTTCATGCACGTGTCAAACTATAATGCATGTTTATCTCTGGGCTCAAATATTCTACAATTGTGCACGTTTTAAACCGTGTAGAATCTGATATATGTGCAAACAGGATTGATGGAGAAGCTCTTGTTTTGCCTCTCTGCTGTTCAACTGTAGAAACACCAGGTTCTCCTGGGAGTTGTAGTTCCTGAGACACACACACACACACACACACACACACACGTGGAGAGAGCGTCAAAATCACAATTTATTTAGCGGGTTATAATTTTGCTCCCGTGTTGTTTCATTCGCCTCCTTTTCTTTCCGCCCTCACCGTCTTCTTCTTACCTGCTTTGCTCCTCGCGTTATTTCTCACCCTCCACTTTCTTCTTCTGCACTATGAAATCCTCATTTCGTACAGTTTGTCATTTGGACATGGCCTATGAATTATGCATCTTTCTTCCGCTCCTCTTGCTCTCTCAGACCTCCGTTTGCTAACAAGGTTTCCGTCTCTATTACCGCCGACCGAGCGTCGGTCAGAGAAGATCTGATAAGATGCGGCTTCTGACTTCACTGTTTGTTTTCTCCTCACTTATTCCTCCTCCCGTTTGCTTTGTGCCCTCCCGTCGGCTCAGCCCGGAGGACGCAGAGTGGAATTTTATGGTTCTTTATGTGACGCGAAAGCAGCCGTGGCCGGTTAGGAGCGTCTGCAGAAAGGGCGATAAAGGCGCTCGCACGTTTAAATGCCTTCTTTATTGTGGCGCCGCGTGCTGTAATTCCCACAAGTCAACACCTGACAGGCCCGCCTCAGGCGCACGGGGCGGCCTGTATCGGTTGTGACACGACACTGTGCATGACTGGCCATTGAAAAAGATTCCAGACGCGTTGCACATAAGTGCAGGGTATCTGTTTTTTGGGGGGATGAATGTGTCATGTCTCCAGAGACACTGCCGGCACAATTGAAACATTTCACAACGCACAATTCCATTACTTTTGTTTTGAAGCGGTCGTCTTCTTCTCTGCTGCTCGTCGTCATGTTGCTGTGTTTGATTTCCAGGTGAAAGGGAAGTCCGAGAAGGAAGTCTCTTTACTGGATCTAGATGACTGTGAGTCCATCTGCACCTTTACCGCTGTAAATCACTCCATTTTTGTTTGTCGTTTTTACGGTTAATGACCAAAAAAGTGGATTAAATCAACTTTGCAGTTCCTCTCAGCTCGTTTCGGTTTCACGGCTCGCAAATTCTGCTCACAAAAGGCCGCAAACGGGCAAGCAAAGCTCTGAATGAAATGTCTTCTACCTGCCAAACAACAAATAGACGGAGAACGTCAGCAAACTCCCAGAGAAGAAAATCCAGCGTCGACCGTTAAATGACCACGATATCTTTCTCTGGAGCTGAAGAGAGTTTATACGAGAGTGAATATTGGGCTTTAAATTTGTCCGGTGGCCAGATCCAAATGTCTGTGTAAATAGATCATGTCTACACTCATTAAGTTAAACATTAACTTCATAAGGCGGTGGTGGATAGCTACCTGTGGGCCTGATCTCACCCGTCAACGAAAAAACACAAACTACCTAATTGAACCTAATTGCAGTGCGGACGTTTGTTTTAAGTTGATATGTTAGTTCACGAATAGTGTAGCTTTAAAGCCACCGCCTGTAGAATGTAAAGATTCTTGTCTTTGTCTCCCCCTAGTGGCTGTATTGATACAATGCACTGTGTCAGACGGCAGCGCGTAGTGTCTTTAACACGCTTCTGCGTTTCAGTTTCTCCTGCACCCACGAACGCACCGAGGTCTTCGGTCGTCTCTTCGTCCCTGCTGTCCGACCTCGAGGGCCTTTCTCTCTCCAACACCTCCTCCACCGTGCAGGTTAGTGTGTGTGTGTGTGTGTGTGTGTGTGTGTGTGTGTGACACACATTTCCTCCATCCCCGTGTGTTGAGTCGATTGTTCCTCTTCTGTCTGACACTGACAGAAACAGCGGAGCGCCGTATGAGCTGCTGGAATGAGCTTCTCTCCCTTGTGGAACATTTTTATGCTCCCAGACGCCGACTATTGACCTTTTCTGCCTTCTTATATTTATAGCCCGTGAGGACGGCACAACTGCTCTTCCTGTTTCCTGTATCTCTTATAGTCTGTCTTTCTCGCCCCTCGCTGTCTTCTTGCTCTCCCACACCCTTGAACTCTATTTCTGTGTCTCATCTATAAGTCCGCCCTCTCTGTTTCCCCCCCCCCTCTCTCTCTCTCTCTTATCTCCCTCCTCCTCTCTGTCACCTTCCATCCCTCTCTGTCAGATGTTGTGTCCCTTGTGTCTCGGTGTTGTGTATATCTGATGGTTGACCTTTCCTAGTGTGACGGCTGCTTTCTCTCCTCAGTATGTGAGCGACTCTGCACGTCTGTATGTTTTCTGTCTTGTCTTTTCTGTTCGTCCCCCTCGGGAGGAACAGATGTCCAGAGCGATGTTTCTGCTGCTGCTGTGTCTGTTTTGTGTCTCTGCTGTTTGGAGGTTTTGAATCGGAACAGTTGTGTCTGTTTTTACATGTTCGACATGTGCTTTTAATTTGAAAATGTACTTTAAATTGGTTTGCTGTTAATAGATTACGCGTAACTATAAAACGGGGCTGCATGTAGCCATTCATTTACTTTTTTTTATTAATCATGTAATCGGTTAAAGATTTGCCCAGAGCACAAGGTTTTGTTTTCGCAAGGACTAAAAACCTAAATATATTACATTTGCAATCAATTAATTAATTGATAAACATGATTTTTTAGCCAACTGACTTGTCCATTAATCACCTAAAAGGTGTTGTTCTACAATACTCAGGTCTGAACTTGACCACATTGGGTTTTCCTTCTTGTATTTGTTTATTTTGTTGTACATCTGGTGCCGGTATCACAGTGTTCATAGGATATGCTAATTCAGAACACCGTCCCTTTAAGGGCTTTTATCGTATATTATATATGAAGTTACGTTTGTACCACTCGGGCCTCGGTTATACTCTCCGCAAGGACGGTCGCCAGCTTTGATCCCGCTTTAGTTTTTGCGTTATTACCAGACTCGGGGAGTGGTGCACGTTTACGTCTCTGTAGAGTTACATCGGAGAGCAACGGTTTGACATTTTGGGCAACAATGCTTGTTTGCTCTCTTGCCTAAGAGTTAGATGAGAAGATCAATACGGCTCTCCCAGAAATATGGATAATTAGCTTAGTCTGTAAGCACCTCTAAAGCTTATTCAGATTCCTTTACAGTCTAATCGAAGGTAAACACTGGTGTGTGTGTGATAGAAACGTCAAGACTTTTCGTGAAAGATGCTTTAAAAGTGAGTCAGTGTTGACTTCCTATGGTGAACGATGAGTTCGCTGCATGTAGACGGAGGTGTTCTCACCGTCTCCCTCCTCTCTGCCCCGTACTCCAGCTTTGTGTCGAGTTACTCTATATTCTGAGCGTGCCCGCCTGTCTGTCAGTATGATTGACAGCTGCTCTCAGACCAGCGTTTATGCAGCGCGAGTCTTGTTAGTCACCCCCCCCACCCCCCCCCCTCAGGTGAAGGCCGTGGAGTAATAGAGAATAGAAATGCAGATTAGAAAACAGGGAACTTTTTCGCACATCAACATCTGATTTAGAGTCAATTCTATGCATAAATACATGATGGGATTCATAGACAAGGGTAAATAACCTCCCCTTTATACACACACACACACACACACACACACACACACACACACACACACACACACACACACACACACACACACACACACACACTGGCCCCTGTGTCATTTCTATCTCTCAGCAATCTGCCCACAGAGGCAGCGAGTGTGTCTCAGCTGAGCGCTCGGGCCCTTTTAGAGAATTACTGCATGGTTATCAAAGGCATTTAGATTAACCCTGGTCACTGTCTCTGACCCACCTCCTCTTCTGTCTCCTCCTCCCCGGTTTCTGCATGCTACCGCTCTCTCTAATAACATTTTGACATTAGGATCTCTCACAAATGCCTCTTAAATCCCCCCCCCCCCCCTCCCTCCCTCAACGCGGCCCGAAACCTCTTCCGACCGCTGTCCGTGTGTGCGGCGGGGGCGGCCGAGGCTGATAACTTTTCATTCATAATTAGCGGTCGGCGAATGGGGCTGCTTTGGGGGGAAATTGAACTGTCAGCGGCGGGGCGCGCGGCGTTTGACCCCATCACGCCCAGAGGGGGCCATCATAATTTGTTCATTTGGTGTCCATCAGGCGGGCCTCCGCCTCCCCCGCCTCCCTCCTCACCCCTGTGACCTCCCCCATAGTGGGCGCTCCGCGGGTTCACGTCTAATTATGAATCAGCAGAAGGACCCCCGAGCGCCGCGAATATAGCAGCGGCCTGCCCTCCGAAACCTCCCGCTGCCACTCAAACGGAGGAGATTGCCTCTTAAGCAGGAATAAATGCCCTCACAGACCAGGCTGCGGCTGGATGCTTTGTTTTAATGCAGCATTTCTTTACATTACCTCGTTTTAGTAACTATGTGTGTGTCGGCGTTTAGTCTTTTTTCTGTCTCCTAGTGTTTGTTATGTCCCGAGGTGACGGAGGTCGAGACGGCGGCCCCTAAAAATCCTACTTCATCATCAGTTTGTTTTCATCGTCCGCTGTAAGCAAGTGAATTAGGGTCCTGAACATGAATGCGATGCTGCATCTTATTTATGGTTGAGAACCGACATGAACACGCTGGTTTTATGCAGCTGGTGACTTCCTGTGAGGAAGTAAAAGAAACAATACGGTAGTTTAAAAAGTACTCCATTAAAAGTACTAACAAGATCCTGCATTTAAAGTTTCACTTAAAATAAGACGACACTATGGATTTCATCTCAAGACAAATTAATTCTGGAAAAATGAAGAACCCAGTTAACTTAAAATAAACGACGGATTTTTTTACACTAACTTTTAGAAAATACGACTTTCATGATTCAATAATGGAACGGGCTGAAAGTATATTATCCTTTGAAATGTAGAGTATAAAGTAGCAGTATAAAGTATAAAGTAGCAGAAAGGTACTCTGGTTTCCTCCGTGTTCTGTAGTGTTACCGTGTTTATAATGTACTTTCATCATTCACAAGTGAAATTAAATACTCTACTTCAGTAGTGATCTATGATGGAAAGATTAGCCAGTTAGACAATAATCTTTTGTGATTAATATACAAAAAACATCTTAGAAATATATATATATATATATATATATATATATATATATATATATATATATATATATATATATATATAACATTGTCATATCTTTGGGTTTTGGGCTGTGTGAAGTTGATTTATGCATTTAATTGATTAAACGATGTTAATCAGCAGATGAATACTTCTATTGAATATTCTGCTAACACAAAGAAACCGTTTGCTAACAATACTTGCAGAGCTGAATGAAGGACAATACTGTTTCTGAATAACAACCCTTTATTATTCCTAATCTGCTTTAATGGAAAATTTCAAAAAAAATGAATCATTTTAAAACACCTAATTTACTGACAAATTGGCATAAATGAAGTAACCTCTGTCTCTATGCACCGGAGAGACTTCTTGTTACATTGAAGTAGTTTTCGATGGCTGTAGTAACATTTACTTAATCCAATTTGCGGTCAAGGTCTTTGTGACGCCCCTCAATTAATTGTCATCTCCCGACTGAGGGGAACAATTAGGCCCTAAAGTCAAACACATGTCCCTTACCTTAATCCTCACAGCTCTTGTAGAGCATAATGAAATCCTGTCGGCGGTGTTGGCGGCAGACGGTGGCTGAGAAACAGAAATGGATTTTCAATATGTGCCCGTACATCTCTGTGCTCCCCACGCCACTTTCTTTTTAAATTGGCCCTCTTATGCACACGGCACACGGCTGCCCGGCTCCCGGTTAGCCCCCGTTTTCCTTTTTTGAATATGTCAGCGGGATTTTCAGGTCATTTGCCAGAGAGGATGCTGGGAGCGTGGCGTCCGGGGCCCTGAAGGTGACTGGTGTCTGTGTCATCCATCACGGGAGCTTCCTTTAAGTTGATGCATAATAGAGCCTCTCAATCAACTCCCCTCCCCTCGTTGTCACCTCCCTCCTTCCTGTCCGGGGCGGGAGAACGGGGGAGCCAAAAGGAAAGGAAGGGAGACTGACAGACAAGTCAAGGTTACATCCCTCTTCTTCTCTTATTTACACTTGAGGTGTTCGTGTAGCAGGACAACAACGGATGGACGAGTGAAGGGGGGGGGGCTCGTGTCAGGCTTTAACCGTCCACTGTGTCAAATTGGTGATAATAAGCCGTTTGAAGCCTCCGTCCCGTCGTCCTCGGAGGACGGGACGGGACCTTGAAGCAGGAATGCGTCTGTCAGGGAGGTAAATCTCCGCCGCAAACATTATAGCCGGCTTTATCCACGGCGACTGCTCTGACACGCTCAAAAAGTGGCCCGATAAATATGCAGGCCGGCGGCGTGACGGGAGGCGGCGCGGCGTTACGGCCCGCCAACAAATGTTTGTTTGACCTCCTCTTCCAGGCGCTCGGGCCGGTCTGAGCTCAGGAGACGCTGCTGCTCCGTGGAGGGGACGGTGATCGGACAGTTTGTTCTGTCACTTCTGCAGAGGATTGTTCCAGAGATGTTTTATTCTGGTGCCAAAAGGCTTCAAACCTGGAAAACAAGTCACGAATAAGCTCAGCTGCCAGTTGATTATGTGCACCTAGCTAACACTAATGCATCCATTAATGGAGGCCGCAGTTTGTGGTGCTTCATGGGTAATCGGAGAGCGGTTTACATGCACTTTAGTGACCTGGTTACTGTAAATCAGCGTGCACATGCAGCAGGTTGATCCAGACTTCTACCCCAACACAACACCAGCGTCATTGTGGAGCCACGTCTGACTTATTCTCTCCGCAGTCATCCTGACTTTTGAGTTGGAGCCCCGCGAAGTTTCAGAACTCAACAAATAAATCAAGTAATACGCGGTGGAAACCGACTTGCTGAGATTTCTAGAAGACTTTAGATGGAATACAGCGATGTGGTGATCTCTCCTGTCGTTCCTATTTACTTTTTTATAAACCGGTATTCTTATCCTTCAACAGGAACAGTCGTACAAGAACTTTACCCGAAACATATTGTCTGAAAGAAGCAACGTTTCCTGTAAATATTGAGTCAAAGAATGAGTAAACGGGATTGAGGAAGAGGCTTTTGAAGCCAACTTTCTACAATTTTGCAGTTTTTGCTCAATTGACCTCAATGTTGATGGAAACAGCTTCATGTTTTATGTCTCATTCTGTAGTAAATATATCAAACCTGCTGTTTCTCTCACGTCTTGCTGCTCCACTTCACTGATCGTGAGTGTTTTTACTTCTCGCCTTGTGAAGCGACCGCGCTGAAACTCGTCTCCGCGGCTTCTTGTCGTGCGTCAAACCGATTCTTCATCCTCGCACACGCGTCGTGACACTTCGTCGTCGGATGCCTCGTACATTCCTGACCCGAGTCGGAAACACGCTGCCAGCGTGTCCGCCTTCAACGACACAATGTGCCCTGACACCACTCAGCGCCTGCATGTTTCCACTGCGTTTCTTCATATCATATTATGAGTCATATTCAATTAGCTCAATTAGTTCACGCCCTGTGCTTGATCGTTCCTCACTGTTTTGCTCTCTTTGTCACTCTTACAACTTTGTGAGAAGTCACATTTTTCACTTTCAGGTGTTAAATTGACATTTTTCAGTTTCTGAACTCATCCTGATTTGCGCTGTTGTTGCCTGTGTGTCAGCGTATGGATCTACTGAGGTGCTAAGTGTTTTCGAGGGTGTGAAAAGGCTTCCTTCGCCCTGATGTTTTGAACTAATTAGTGCCGTCACTCAAGGCAGACGGACCTCTTTGACTTCAAGAAACCACCTCCAACGTAGTCCTGCGTTTTGCGCTGCTTTTTAATATTTTGAGTGTTTGAGGTGTGAAGTTAATGCGGACGTCGTCGTGTTTGACAGGTCAACGCGTTGCGTGCTTTGTGTGGGCCGACCTCGGCTCTCTGACGAGAGCTGACAGTCGCCGCCGTCGAGCGTGAAACCTGAAAGTGTGAACAATGTCCCTCTGAGTAACGAGACGTTAATGTTTCGGGAGAAAGGAAACGTCCGCCTCCTTTCTTTCCCGTAAGCCTCAAAGGTAATGTGATTTCCTGCCTCTGAAAAGGTAAAAGCCCCTGCGAGCGGCAGGTTTTGGTCCATGCAGGCACTTGTGTTTCTATTCATTAGAGGTTGTTTTTATTCAGCCTGGTCGGACCGAGCATCCAGCCCATTTCCCTCTAACTGGGCTGATTGAGAACATTTCTTAAATGGGCTCGTCTTTAGCCCGCCGCCGTAATGAAGGGAGGGTTGGTGGGGAGTTACCAGTCAACCCTCGGTCCCACTTCACTCAGAAGTGCTGCGTTCTTCCCGCTGATTGGACACGGAGAATTGCATGTGATGGAAAGACCGGAGATTCTTGTATTAATCTGTGCTTTTGTGTGAATGCATTTGCGCTGTAATGTGCAAGGCGTCCCTGGATATATTGTGTTGATGTGGAGAGCCTGAGGCTTCTGGCCAATGTTCTGCATGTTTTTGTTTTTTCCTTTTTCCTGCTCCTGCTCTCAGGCTGTTGTTTCCAGCAGTGCTTAGTTGTTCTAGATCAATCCAGGCAATACTGCAGCTTATTTCTCTGATAATCAAGAAGTTTCATGCAGCATAATATCCCACTAGAGCCACGTTCCCACTGGACAAAATACCCACCAACACCGGACTTTTGTCTTTAACTTGGAAGTGAATATATTGTCAATAAAATCAACAGGGATTTGGGCAATTATTATAATTTGTAAACGTACAAATCAATCAATTAATATGCTCTCCTCAAGAGGATGATAGAATGGATGTTTGCTGAGGTTTATTCCTGTCTTCCATGCGTCCCTTCAGGTCACCACTCCGTCTTTTGGCCCCGTGAAAACCTACGAGCTGCTTCACCACATGACCGGAAAAGGTTTGTCAGCCAAGTACCATTTCCCCAGGCAGCCCTGTTTGTACCAGCCCAGCATGGTGGCTGTACAGGTCACACTGACCAACAGCTCAGACCACAGCCTGGAGGAGATCCACATCGGAGACCGAAGCCCGGCGAGCCTCAGCATCCACTGCTTCAACGCCATCGGTGAGTACGAGCTCCACACCTGTAAAATACACATCAAAAACCAGGGGGATCCAATAGTGCTTGTTTTACCCCCCCCCCCCTCCTCTATAATGTAAACAACCACATGTATTGCAATCTGTGCAACATGTGTCGTCTCTCCTCTTCATTCATGATGGCTTTCTGGAATACAGCTCCATGATTGTTTTCTCAGGCCGATATTAAATGATCATTTTAAAGCCTGTTTGCTATCAGCTCAGCAAATACCCCCCCCCAACCTGAAAACAGCCAATATTACTTCGGCTAATCCCTGTTCATTAGTATCGATCAGGCAGAACAAACATGCGCCAATCTCCATATTTCTTGTCACGGTGTTGCGTGATTGCTGCACTCCGGCGCATAACATAAGACTGAGAACAGCTCTCCCTCAAGATTCTCCCCCGTTTTCCATGCCGGTGTGCGGTGGAGCACGTTAAAGCTGTCGATTGCAGGCGATTGATCGGGCATTGAAGGAACTCGAGCAGCCAAACAGTGGGTAATTTGGATCGATGGAAGCCCGGCTACTGTGAGCTGCTGGCTGGAGTTGGTGTTGATAAGTTGCAGAGGATGACAGACGAAGCGTTGTATGATGCTGTTTTGTGTTTGTTTGTTTGTCGAGGGGATGATAAATAACACGGCTTGTATTTAGTCAGAAATATTGCACATTGCTTTACTTAAAACACGTAATTTAGCCGTTTAAAATGAAATAGTATTTGTGATGTTTGATGTCTCCCTAAAGCATATATATATATATATATATATATATATATATGTGAACATGAATGAAATAATCGGCCGTTAAATGCGCTCGCAAAGCTACCAGACTCCGTTGACAGAAACAATCATTTGACTTTGCTAATCACTGAAAAACACAAAAAGGAAAGAAGTCGATCGCCCGTTTTGTTTTCCCGTGTTTGTAAGAGCATCTACGTGCTAATGTTGGTGGAAAAGGATAAGTAGCTTTGTGGGTTTGATGTGGAAGGATGAGTAGCTTTGTGGGTTTGATGTGGAAGGATGAGTAGCTTTGTGGGTTTGATGTGGAAGGATGAGTAGCTTTGTGGGTTTGATGTGGAAGGATGAGTAGCTTTGTGGGTTTGATGTGGAAGGATGAGTAGCTTTGTGGGTTTGATGTGGTTGAAGGACTGGTCCGGTTTGTTACAGCGTGGGTTATATTCTGTTGCGTTGCCGTTCCCATCGGTGATAATAACTTCATGCTCACCAGATTCATTGCTGAGATCTGGGAACATGTCGACGTTCAAAGAGCAAGAAACGTGAGCGGTCAAACGATCACGCAGGTTGTAAACAAACGTATTTGAACAGCCGCTAAAAACAATGAAATAATCTGTTTTAAACATCGCTCGCAGACTACACTGCTTTAACTTCGACCTACTTAACAAACGTGAAGCCGTGGCGTCTGTTAAATCATCAGTTGAAATGTTCTCCAGGCTTTATATTCAATAGTTTGTCTCATGGTTTATATCAACACAGACCACTAGACTGTTAAAATCATGGAATCAAGTCCAGAACATGTCTGTTGGAGCAGAGTGAAGGCTGCAGTGGAAGTGAGTCTATGATGACTCTGTTTTCTGAGGGCTTTCTCTCTGGAGTCTCTTCTCCGTCCGTGGAAAGAGTTATACAGTAAAATAGCTCTGCTCCACGGAGGATGTTTCTGTCCGTCTGTGTTCTTCTCATCCTGAACCTCCTCCTCCTCCTCTTCCTCTTCCTCTCTCATTCAGCTGTCCAGACTTTCTCTTCAGCACATTTTTTTGGTGGCTTTACTTAGCTCTCCTCCGTCTTGCTCCTTCACCTCGTCTCGTCTTGATGCTGATGCTCTCTTTGACAAGCCTGTTGTTTTGAAAATATGCTAGTCCTTCATGTGTGTGTGTGTGTGTGTGTGTGTGTGTGTGTGTGTGTGTGTGTGTGTGTGTGTGTGTGTGTGTGTGTGTGTGTGTGTGTGTGTGTGTGTGTGTGTGTGTGTGTTCCTCCCCGAGGCTGGAGGTGTGGGGAGGGGGGGTGAGATTGAAGGATAGATTTCTCACACACGGTGGCCTTGCTTTGTGAAGTAGAAAACACAAGTGGTGTGGATGCCTGTCTGTTCCACTCTGCTGCTGCCCTCCCTCCCTCCCTCCCCTCCCCCCCCCCCCTCCTCCCCCTTTGCTCCATCCTTCCTCACGTTGCACACTGTGCCCTTGTCACTCACTATTCCTCTCCTCCTTCCCTCTCTTTTCCCTCAGAGCGGCTGGAGCCAGAGGCCTCTGTGACGGTTTCCATGGGTATTGACTTCAGCGACTCGACACAAGCAGCCAACTTCCAGTTGTGGTGAGACAACCTGACACCCGCTCATATCACGTTTTCTCTTTCCTCCTCCGACCTTCAGTAGTACATCTTGTTCACTGCCTCTTTTCTCCAGACTCACACCTCCCTCCCTCTTTCTCTTCCATTCATTTGCATCCTTTTCTCTCTCTCTCTCTCTCATTTGTTTTGGGGTAATTCTCCTCTTCCTGCCGGCTCTGTGCCGGCACTCCCAGGTGAGACATCAGCCGCGATTGATCCGGGTTCACTGGGATAACAATTATTACGCCAGTAATCAGCCCCGGCTCAAATCAAGCTGCTGAATGCCATCGGCGCCGCCGCTCAGCTGATCAATAACCTTATCAGAAAATCTGTTCAGGATGGGGGGGGGGGGGGGGGGAGGAATCAATCCAACCCAAAATGCCTTGCAAACAGTGTGAATGGCAATCAGAGGAGAAACATTTAATACACAAACAAAGCTCGAATAGACACAAGTGCACAAAACACACACTCGCTGTGTCGCACGTCACGCCATCGTCCGTTTACGCACGTTGAGATGGATTTAAATGACGGAACATGCAGGAATGGATCTGTGCTTAAGTCTTATTAAGTGATTTAACTTTTCTATTTATTTCTATTTACCAGCTACAGTTCACATCAACATTTCACTTCACACCTCCATGTAAGAGAGCCGATGTTCATCTCTAGTTCCTTTTACTGGCTTCTTACAAATCGGTTATTAGCAATACAATGCTGCAGCGAGCTCTATAGTACGACACAATACGACACAATAATGACACAATACGACACAATAATGACACAATACGACACAATAATGACACAATACGACACAATAATGACACAATACGACACAATAATGACACAATACGACACAATAATGACACAATACGACACAATAATGACACAATACGACACAATAATGACACAATACGACACAATAATGACACAATACGACACAATAATGACACAATACGACACAATACGACACAATAATGACACAATACGACACAATAATGACACAATATGACACAATACGACACGATATGATACAAAAGTAGCAGATATGTAAAAGGAAGGAGTATGCTACGGTACTATGATCGGTTTGCTCTCTTTAGTTTATGTTTAAAGGTCAGGTAATAAGTGCTCCCTCTGAATTCAACATGTTTAAAACTCTCGTATTTTGAATTTTCACAATTTGTATCATATCCTTCGTGGGAGTCGTATGCACGTAAAATGATCTATGACAGCAGAGGACATGTGGGGCATGACGTGTAGTCTTATGTGGTGTTATTGGGGCGATAATTATGCTAATTTACAATTCTCACGAACGCACATTCGTCATGTTTACGCCGGTCGTTCATTATGTGAAGTGAGGAGCGTTTGATGAATGAAACTCGTACGAAGAACCTGCTCTTTCCTGAGGTCTGATGTCTTGTAACCGGGTTCCTGCTTTGTGTTAGATGTCCTCTAAAGACGTTTCTTTTCTCTTACTGTCGTTTTGCTGCCTCAGCACCAAGGAGGACCAGTTCAGTGTGTCCATCCAGCCCGCTGTGGGAGAGCTGCTAATGCCCAGCACCCTGACGGAGCAAGACTTCAGCAAGGAGCAAGGTGGGCTACGTCATGTTCTCTAAATAAATAAATATGAACTCCGGTTATCAGCTGAACGCACAGTGAAGATCACCAGATACACACTTGTTGCCCTGCTAATTCAGTCTTTGATGCACATGACCTGTTCAGATAAAATCACGTCTACCATACATGCACATGGCTGTTTATACTTTAACAAGTTACTGGAGAAGGCTGATTTGCTGCAGTGTTTGTTAGAGAAGTGTATATTATTGCTTTTTTATCTAGTTTTGAGTGAAATTAGTGACAAAATAACAGATTCCTTTGCTTTTATTTGGTCTGAAAATACAATTTTCAATACTGATGGATGTAAAATAAAAGAATTAAGGTTCTCCAGCGAGTATTTACAGCAGCAGTTAAATAAAACTCCAGTGTTATATTTGTGACATGTTTAAATACACCAGACCTTTTCTTTAAAGTTGATTTAAATGTTAAAGAGCTATTAACAGCTCACTGACAAAGATAGAGGTTTCAAATAGAGTTTTCTATTGCGTGCAGTATTCACAAGTTATATTGATGAAGTGAAATTAAATCCTAGTAGGCTGCCTCGAGTAACAAACATGTCCTCACCATTGTCATGAAAGGCTCTTGTGCAGCACTTACTGGTGTTCCCTCCACAGACACACACCTGTAGAGCTGCATAGCGAGGCGGCCATTGAGAGCTGAGAGCACGCTCGTATCTCGGCCATCAGCCTTTGAGTGCGCGCTTAATGCTGCTTCTGCCTTAATTCATCTTCATTGGCTGTGTTTTGAGCTCTGCTGAGTACACCTCGCACAAAACAGAGTGGAGCGACTTGCTTTGCCGGAACCTTTTCTCTCGCTCGCAAATTGCTGCTTCAAACCAATCGAGTGAAGTCAATTAATCCTTTCAGTTTACAGGTTTTTCATTATATTTGCCTTCAAGACCTCTTTTATTCCTGCCTAACTTGTGCATATTTATCGCCATTCTTTCTCTAAAATCCTTGTTCGTTACTAAGTGCATATGAACCGGCCATTTGCCTTCAATTGAGAGTTTTTTTCCAAATCTGTTTGCATTTATCGAAGATTTTTCCTCATTTTTGTCACCAACAAAATCAGTTTTATCTTGTTGTTCAGTCCCAAATTCTTCTTCTTTATATCCACAACACGTTATAGTGATAGTATAAACATGTATGTACTTTAAACCGGACACATTGAATCTGCAGTAGTGACAGAATGAAGCTCCTGTTTGATTGGCTGAACGTTTCTCGTCCTGTCAGGTAAGCTGCTGGGCATGAACGAGACCTCTGCAACCGTCACGACGGCAGCGAACGCCTCCAGCCAGGCCGTCAACACGCAGGTCCTGTCTGTGGCCAACGTAGGAGTGGTTTCATCCGGCCAAAGCAGCCTCCACAGGTGAGCCGTCCTCGCCGCACAGTCGCCGTCCTACTTCTTCATTTACACACTTTTGGGAACAATCGCTCTGTTAGTGCCCTGGACGGTGCTTTGCAGGTTTCCTTCTGGTGCCGTCGTGGGTGTAGAGTCAGCGGGTTTGGCAGGAAGTTGGTCAAAACAAAGATGGAGTGTCGGTCAGTCCGTCTGCTCGACTGACGAACTCATTTATCTGCAAACACAATGATTGAAGTGAGATGAACCGCGTGGAAAAGAGACAAACTCATTTGTTATTGGAAAAAAAGGTAATAAATTGCAATATATGTTATTGCAAAAATCCAAATTAGTCAAAGTAATTTTATGTTACGGGTGATTTCTGAGCGAGACAAAGGTCCTAAAAGGTACATGTACATGTTTTCTTTCATGTTCTTTTATGAACGATAACGCTGACATCAGAATGCATTGTACTTCCTTCTCATCTCAGACCTTTTACTAACGTGTTATCAGATGAATCCTAAAGTTTGCTGTGTCCGATGTCCTGAAAGAACATATACGCGTTTTCTTTCATGTTCTGTTGTGTTGTTTTATGAGCATGAATAAATACGAATATAATGAATTCATTGTATACTCGGCGGCTCACGTTACCGTAGTGTTTAGCGGCGGCGTCTGTTGTGTGATGAGATCTTTCTGTTTTACCCTCAACCCGTAATTTATTTGATCATGTTTTTACGTTGTTCATCCACCTCGTTCTCGTTAACATACTTTGGGAACGCCTGGACGAAATGTCCTCAAATTTAGCAGATGAACTGATCACCGTGACCTAAAAAAACACGTTTTTTGGCCGTAACTCAATAATTCTTATGCTAATTATGACAATTTCACACGCATGCCGTAAGAAGATAAAACGATGACATATTGGACAGGCATGGATGTAAACTGCTACTTGACTGGTTGGTTGAAGCGCACGAGTCATGAGGTGGTAATCCTAGTTTTTAATCTGAATAATGTGAGTTGTACCTGCGTGCACGTGTCCGTTGGCATTGTGTTCTCCAGTGAGCGAGAGCCAGGGGAATGCCCTGAGAAGCCTGGCTGTGTAATTGGTGTACACAGAGTGTGCTAATGAGCTTCCTCCTCTGTCACGCACACCCGAACACCTGATAGATAATTACACCTCCCTCTCTCCCTCTGTTTCCTGCTCCGTCTCTCTCTCTCTCTCTCTCTCTCTCACCCCCCATCTGTCTCTCCCTCCGCACCGCTGTCTCTCTTTCACTTCCTCTTTGTCTCTCACTCCGTCCTCCCTCCCTCTCTCCGGCCGTCCTTTTTATTTCCTCGCTCTTATTACATGTCTCGGAATAGAGGAAACGTGTAGGAATAAGTAAGGGACGGGGAGGAAGTCGGGGGAGGTAGAATAAAAGGGGGAGACGGCAGCACGAGGACACGGAGAGACGGAACGAGTGAGTGGAAATCAATGCTGGCCAGCGGGGGAGGCCTGCGTCCAATAAGCCCGTCCTTCATTCAGAATAACCGATGGCTCAAACGACGCCGCGCTATCAATCTCTCTCTCCCGCTGCTGTGACGGATAAAGAGGAAGACAGCCCCCCCCCCCCCCCCCCCCGTGGTCTTATAATAATGAAGACACCGTCTTCCATATTGCCGGCTGGTGATGACCGGCTCTCCGTCGCTGTCCCTGGGAGGTCCGTTTATTAGAGCTGATGGAGAAGACGTGGCCGGCCGGTCTGGCAGCCTCGTCTTTGAGAAGCTGTCGCTGAGATCTCTAGATCTGTGCGTTGGTGCTCTTGATCTGGAGCCAGTGACCGCACACGTTCAAATGATGACCTCCTGTGATTGTTGTGTTGAGATTAGAGCTGCTACCATCATGTGATGAGTCAGTGAAGTTAATCTGCTACAGCAGGTCATCTATTAATCATTTAAAAACCAAAAACATCTTCTCAAATGTGGATATTTCTGTTTTCTTACTTTTCTCTCACAGTAAAGTGATTGTTTGTGAGTTCTGGACAGTTGGTCAGACAGAATAGGACACCAGAGGCTGTTATGACGGGCGATCAGACCGTTGTTTTGTTAGGAAACTGCTTTCTTTTCTATTTGTTACATAACTCCAGACCAATGAAATGTAACATTCACTCACGGTCCTTACTGTACTTTAGGATTCATTTACACTACATCTTGCTCTCCTTGCATCCTAAACGAGTCTTAGAAACCACAGTGATGTAATATTTAGGGCTGCAACCTGCGATTATATTCATCTGTGATTACTCTTTATTATTTTATCATCAATGTAAGAAAACATAAAAACAAAATGCCTGACACAGGTTCCCAGAGTTAAATACGACGTCTTCAAACGGTCCAAAAATATTCAATTTACAATCGTACAAAACGAGAAGAGCAGCAAATGCTCACATCGAAGGAGCTGCGACCAGAGAAGGTTTGATAAATGACTGAAACTATTAATTATTGTTGATTCAATTCCTGCCAGTCGACTAATCGTTTTAGCGCCGGTGATTTTAGTCATGGCACACACACACACACACACACACACAGAGTGATCGATCTGATCGGATGCACCCACTGAGAGTTTACTGTGGAGGTCACTCGGCATTAAAGGTGATGCGTGACCTTCTTTCTCTCCTCTGATCTCCCCGGACGAGGCGCCTCTAATCCGGGTAAAAACCCCTCAACGTGTCTCCGCCCTCGGAGGAGCGAGAGTTCGGCTTTAACGTAGAAATGACGGATTCGCCATGAATGATGCAGTTCGCGCGTCGCCTGTGCTTTGGACTGACCTCCGGCACGTTGTGCGTTCTAGATCTCGGTGTTGGAGACGACAAAGCAGCAGCCTCCTCGTGCACCTCTGCGTCCCTGCACTCCTCTTGTTTATCAACAGGGTGCAGCACTGCTTTTCCCAAACGGGCGTCGAGGCCGAGCGGAGGGGGGGGTGGATGCCACTGAAACACAGAAATTGATTGCTGGAAAGGAGGATGGCAATAAATCAAGCAGGAACGCAAATGTAGAAACCGCTGTTCTTGTTTATGTCTAAACAGGCGGAATGGAATAAATGTGCTCTATTTTTCAGTCCGTTTGAAAGCAAATTTGATCGAATTTTGCATGCATTGCCAATCCCTCTGGTTAGAGCCTAATTTAAGAAAGGGAAAAAGCTGAACCCTTGATTTATAAGCTATGCTTTCTCTTTACTTTACACTCTGATATCATTAAACGATGCTTCTTGGAACACTGTATTTCCCCCTTTTTCTGGGGAAGTTGAATTCTTGTTCCTGTTTAAAGTTTAATTGGCTCTCATTTATAACCTGACTAATTAAACGTCTGCTCTCTTTATTATGGATTGCTTCAGCAGACGGTGTGGCTTATGATCCATCTTCACACGGTACAGAGAGGGAGCTTGCGGAAACGGAATTTACGCGTCGAGCTCGGTAGCGTTTTCTCCTCGAGTCCTCGTTGAGTTAAGTTCTCGTCTCCCGTCTTATTTCCCATCAGCCCTTGCAGTCTGTCCGTCCTCGCCGTCCGCCCTTCGAGTGCGGTCGCTGCAGTCCGTCCGTATGGCCGAGCTCTGGAGACGCGTGGAGGGTTCCTGCTTCTAATTGGGGCTAATGGCTCTGGCCATCTGCCTGGGCTGAGTCTGCTCGCATGTGTTGCTGCTCTGGCCTCACTGACCACTCGGTTGAAGGACACTTGTCCACCTGGCCGAACAGCCTCAGCCTTTCTGAGCTCCTGATTTCTGTGACATCATGCACCAATCATTTCTTCTGAACCAGCTCGGAGTCTAATCCGGCCGAGCGTTCGGCTGAGGTGCTCGTGTACCCGCCACGGGGTTAAGTCCTGCATTCTCGGTTGCAGAATCCTCTGCGTCGTCGCCGATGCGAGGGCGAATGTAAAGGTGAAAGCCCACTTTGTGTTTGCAGTGGCAGGGTGGAGGGGAGGCAGATGGCACACAGAGGCTCTCTGCACTGAGGAGAACCACAGATAATTGGAGAGTGATGCTTAGCCGCAGCCTCGCCGATCGATGCCAATCCGCCTGCTCTAAGTCCAGGGGTTATGCTTTGCTTTTCTTTCCATACACTGCAATTAATCCAGTGTTTAGCCCAGCATGTGAAGAGTGCAGGAGAATACCAATGACCCGTTTAAGGTCCGCTTGTCCTTAATCTGTTCCCCCCCCCCCCCCCCAAAACATGCCCCCATGTTGTGTTGGATGGTGACGTAGATCTGCTCGTACCACAAAAAAACGCAAAAGCGAGAATGTTCAAAGCAAAATGCGCTCGGAAATGAAAGGCGATCGGAAGGCGCTGTTGTTTCTTTCACTCGCTCTTATTGCGACGCATGAACAACAGCCCAGAGCGGCGTCTCCTGAGACGGAATGAAAGCCGCCTCGGGCTCGTGTTAACTGGCCGAGTAAATGATAGATTTATATCCTAAATCCATTAGCAAAGCCACAGGGACCCCATGGACACCTTAAGCTGCTGACAGCGGGGGCAGAGCGGCGGGAACCGGATGTTCCTCGTGTTTCATGTTCGTGTTGAGCGGGAATAAAACGTCTTCTGAAGGTTGGAGCGAAGTACGGCAGAGGACGCGTCTTTACTTCTCCCGCAATTAATAATTTTGAATTGATATATGCAACCCCTGAATTATTTAAAGAAGCAAAGAGGCTGGATGTTTTTGAGAGAAATGAACCCTCTTCTTGAATGGCTTGTGTTTGCTGCTGAAGTGGCTAATATTTTAATTAAGCCCGAGGAGGACTCTCTCTCTCCTCCCTGAGAGCCTCCTGATAAACTCCCTCTCCTCTGTTGATGGTAATTTAGCAGCTCCCCAGAGACGCACCCAGACACACTGGGTTTGTGAGCCAGTTTCATTGTGTATGCATGCCCCCCCCCCCCCCCCCCCCCCCCCTCACCACCCTCTTTAACGTGTGCGTGCTAATTGGTGGACGTGCTAGCCGCTCCTGCCGCGCAGCACGGCGCTCTGCCCACAGGCCGTCCTGCGGGGGGGGGGGGGGGGGGGCTCTTCACAGGCTTCAGCCGGGCCTAAGTGGGGCTCTTTGTGGGCTGTTTGTCAGGCCTAAGCAGGCTGCCACGGGGGGGGTCTTTGTTGCGGGGATGTAGTGCTAAATGGAGGCAGATGGCTGGGAGTCGGCCACGTGAGGCCCCGGAGATGCAGAGGGGGCTCCGCTCGGCTCCGTCGCTCCTCAAAGAGGGTCACGCTGGGTCACAGCCCCTGTCTGCCTCTTGTTAGCGCTCTCAATGGGGACCATGTGTGCCCACATTTGGCCCCGGTCTGCAGGGACAGTATCCAAGGAAACGGGGGACCAAGAATCCTCCCGATGGTCCGGAGGGAGCCGGTGGGACAGGGGGGGGGCGTCCCCCATACTGGTCCAGAGGCTTCCCACACACTCGTAGACGGCCACAGTCCATAAAGAAACAGGCTAAAGACAGTTTGAGTGACACGGAGGGCGTGTCCCGCCCCTCACGGCTCTTCAGTCAGCTGGAATAATGGACTGTCTGTTGCTCCGCTCTCTATTTTTCCAGTCACATCGTTTTCCTTCTTTGTCTCACTCGCTCATTTAGAGTCATTACAAGGTGTGAGGTGCTGGAGAATGTTCCAACGAGAGGATTTACGGGTTTGGGGGAGAAATGTGAGTCAAGTGTGCAGGCCGGGCGACTCATTCATCTCTTCATTAAAGCGCCTTGTGTTCTACGTGAGCTGTTCATTGATGTACCATCAGGTGTTTTATGTGGAAAAGTTTCATCGATACAGAGAATTTTGTTTCATTTCATGGTCCGTATAACAGGAATAGAAATATAATCAAATAGAAATATAATCAAATAGAAGTAATGAAGTGAGCTTAGTTCAGTCTACAAATACAACCTTCCTGCCGCGTGATGATCAATTGTTGAAATATGTTTATTATTTTATATAAAAACCTGTTTGATATCTTCAACCGAGGTGAACCAAGACAAGTTTTTCACATTTATATTTAATGCAGATATTCTAAACACATGATGAATGAAATGAACGGTGGACCAGGTCTCTGCTGGAGGACCTGGGTCTGTCCACGGTGGACCAGGTCTCTGCTGGAGGACCTGGGTCTGTCCATGGTGGACCAGGTCTCTGCTGGAGGATCTGGGTCTGTCCACGGTGGACCGGTCTGGAGGCCCTGCTGGAGGAGTTTGGTATCCACCAAATCCATAGGAATAGCCAGGTTTCACACTAATGGTCCAGAAAAAGCTGCTCCTGCAGAGAAACCACAGAGCATGCTGTCAGCGGTCTTTATGGGGACTATTTCTTTGGTAGAAAGTAGTTCCATTGAAAACCGTGAACTCTCCCTTTAATGCTCGGTGTCGGTCTGTCGTCTGGGTTTTGTGGCGCTGACCCACGTTCTCTTCCTCACCTGCAGGTTTGCCGGGCGGACGGTGAGCAGCGGAGCCCTGGTCTTGGTCTCGCTGGAGCTGAAGGAGTCCTCCGCCTCGCTGCTCACCATCAACACAGACAAGAGCGTCATGGCGTCCATGTTGCTCCGAGACCTCAAACGAGCCCTCGCCCTGGCGTAGAGAGCCCTCCCTCCCTCCTCCCTCCTCCCTTGAGTAAAGGTAAAGGGGAACCACACTTCATTAAAGATTTCACGTATTTTATCTCTGTGATTGAGGACAGTTCAAGCACTTTTATCCGAAATACGGAGCTTGATCTTGTGTCACTCACGGAGAATTAACTGGAAACAATTTTTTTTTTTTATGGGCCGAGGTTTTTGGGAAGGATTGTCCTGAATCACAGGAATAACTTTGTGAAAGTCTTCGAGTAAAGTAGTGAACCCCCTTTAAGAGCACACAGAAGGCATCAAAGAAGTTAAAATGTGACATTTAACCTCCTTCATACGTCGCCCTCCAGCCAATCGTGTCGGACCAGCCGGTCATTTACCTCAGCGGTTACCATTTACTGGTCTCTGGTTTTGACCGAACATTGTTCTGTACAAGCAGCTGTACGTACATGTTCGTGAGAGACTACATCGCTGCTGCACTCCACCGTCTGACCCTCGTCGATGTTTCTACAGGTTGAGATGTGTGACGCTTTGCATTGATGGACTTTAAATATGATGAAAAACATAGAAAGAGGAGGATTTCACCGTTAAATGTAGACCGCATCACATGATGAACGCCAAACGAGCCTCTCTGTCCCTGATGTAGTTTTACCCCAAAAACCACATTTGTTGAAGTGCCTTCTACGTGAAAATGTTATTTAGAAAAACCAAAACATGTTTGTTAGACTTAAATCAACAAGGTCTTTTTATTTGTACCGCTTTGCCTGAACAATAAAGAGTGAATTTATTCAAATAAGTATTTGTCTCTATGATATGTCTTTGACCTGACGGCGTCTCCAACACGCTGCGATTCATCGTCATTGACACCAACGTGGCTGAAACACCACGTCGTTAGTGACGAGCTCTGCTAATTGGCTGTGCACTCATGACATCATGATTGAGATGAATCTGTCGGCAAGAAGAGACTCGTGGTCCGGGTTCATGAAGAGAGTTTCCACAGACGGACTGGAGGTGAAACTGTAAGTAGAATCAATAGAATAATAGACTTTAATGTGGAGTACTACAGTACATGGAATATGCGGGAAATGATATCTGTTCTGAGTTACAGCCTTTATAATCTGTTTTATTCTTCAGTGAATTAAAAGACACAGACGCATTGAAAACACAAAGGTTTGTGTTTTCTTTGTTCCCTGCTATAAACTAACATTCATATTCAAAAGAGACTCGCGTTGCTGCAGAGCTGCTATGAAGAGCAGTAACACTGTAGGATTGTTTCTGTGCTTTATTCGATGTCCATAGAAGACGAACGAGGACTTTCTGCAGCGAGAAGGTTGAGCAAAGCTAAACGTTAAAGAGCCTAAAGACGGCTCTGCTTCGCTGCTCGCGGTGGACCACAGTTGTGCAGACGTGTCCGTGATGTGTTGCCTCTCTGAGAGGCCGGTGGCGTAGTGTGCTTTGCGTCTGGCTGTCTTTTCCGGCTCATAAATAGCGTCTCTCTGAGGGCTGTGGTGAACACCTGTTAGCTCATCTGTCACAGGAGCTCCACTCGCATCCATCACCTCTCCCTCTGTACTCATTCCCTCAGCCAGCTGTTCCCATCTCACACACACACACACACACACACACACACACTCATCATACAGATCCACTGCCACATGGAAGGTTTTCAAACTTATTTACACATTTTACAAGATACTTCACAAATGGAGAAAGAAGACGGCTACACGCACTGTTACACTATTTTAAGGCTTTGACACAGAAAACATCTGGACTCTTCCGAATAAATATACGCCACATTTTCCACATTAAAGTAAGCCAAAGACACAAGTAAGAGTCTACAGAAGCTGATGTTTAGCAGGTATAATGTTGACCATCTTAAGGCCTTCACACATCGGGGGTGTGATGGATAAACAGCAACAAAAAACTCCGTTGTGACAGTTTGCGACACGTTTTCATTAAACGGTTTGGATAGATTTGTGCAGGCAGAGGACCATATGTAGGTGAACTGGTCTACAGCCTAAAATACTGTAAACTATTTCATTGAGTTTCCTTCTCGTGAAATGCTCTGAGTGGGTTTTATTTCTCTCTCTGGTCATTTTGAAGCCTCGAGTTCGACGATTTGGCCGTCGCCATCTTGACTTTTTTCCAACCAGTGAACGGAAGTGACCATATCTGGACTGAGGAGTGACGTAGAGACCTGTCAATCACCGTGTAGCCCCGCCCCTAAAGCATCCCCTGCTTTATGGTCTGTGTGACTCTAAATGGACCATCATGTACTAAATGAACATCATGCTGTATTGAAGAAGACTTGAAACTAGAGATTGAGACATAAACTCATGTTTACAATGTTTACTGAGGGAATAAATCAAGAGAGAAGTAGAGTCATTTTCTATAGACTTCTATACAACCAGAGGAGTCGCCCCCTGGTGGCCACTAGAGAGAATGCAAGTTTAAGACACTGCAAAAACTAACCATCAGCCTTAGTTGTTAGCAAATGTTAGCATCCCAACACGCTGACCGAAGCCAAACGTTATACCAGCTAAACGTCATCGCGTTAGCATTATGATATTAGCATATAGCTCTACAGCCTCTCTAGCCCGGCTGTAAGTCTTGTTTTAAAGTGTAGATCAGAGAAAGAGTTTTAAACAAACTCAACACAGGGTGTCCTCATGCCGATAGATGCACAAAGTGTGTGTGTGTGTGTGTGTGTGTGTGTGTGTGTGTGTGTGTGTGTGTGTGTGTGTGTGTGTGTGTGTGTGTGTGTGTGTGTGTGTGTGTGTGTGTGTGTGTGTGTGTGTGTGTGAGATCCATCTCCCCGTGTTGGCACCTGCTATAATAGGCTCTGGGGAGGGAACGAGAGAGCGGAGGGTGCTGCCTCTCCTCCCCTTCACCTCTCCCAGTGACAGCTTGATTCCTTTCCCTCTCTGGGCTGCAGCACAGTGACATGATGGGCCTGTTCAGTTGGTCTTATCACGGTCTGTGTTTGAGGAGGGTGGATGGAGGGGGGGTTGGGGGTTGGGGGGGGTAAAAGCAGAGGATCCCCAGCTGAGGAAACGCCTGTCTGACCTTAACACTGAGAGCAACTTCTCATTAGCCAGCGTGTCTCTGATCAGCATCTCGAGCTGCAGACCTGCCAGTCCGCGCTGATACGTTATGGATTCACTGCGTTTATTAGGAGCAATTTGACTTTGCTTTTAACCACAGCGTCGTTCTTAACTGTTGTCACACGTAGTCTGGCAAAGAAAACGCCGTCTGCATGAGTACATGTTCGTCACATGATCTCACATTAACCAACCACATTGTTATGTAAATAACACAACAATATATCCTCTGCAAATACTGCACAAGTTTCCTCTTCACTATAAAATGTTACGTTCACATGTTATTCAGTCAAAGGCCTGATTGTCTGCTGTAAAATAACCGGTTACGTCAAAGCGGTTTTTGAAGCCTCGAGTTCGGCATTTTGTTTTTTTGCAACCAGTGAACAGGAAGTGACCATATTTGGACTGAGGAGGAGAGACGTAGAGACGCCGTATACGTCTCTGGTAGAGACCTGTCAATCACAGTAGCCCCGCCCTAAAGCATCCCCTGCTTCATGGTCTGTGTGACTCTAAATGGACCATCATGTACTAAATGAACATCATGCTGTATTGAAGAAGACTTGAAACTAGAGATTGATACATAAACTCATGTTTACAATGTTTACTGAGGGAATAAATCAAGAGAGAAGTAGAGTCATTTTCTATAGACTTCTATACAACCAGAGGAGTCGCCCCCTGGTGGCCACTAGCGAGAATGCAGCTTTAACACATGAAGCTTTGGCTGCCAAAAACACATTGACTTCAAACAAGGGAACCGAAGGTGTTGTAGATGCTAATTTCCTGGTTTTAGGACTCATTCCTGCAGCTCTGTGGGCTTCACATATAGAACAGTTTGATCAAGTAACAGTAGATGATGATGTACATAAAGTCAGAGTTGTTAGTCACATTTAGTTTACGTCTCTTCTCCCTTTTCTTTCTGTGAACTCAGCCAGCGTCTCAGCCAGCCAGCGTAATTACCTTCTTGCTGTCTTCCAGCCTAATCTTCACTAATTGTTTGTCTCTGGTATCCAGTTTCAGTTAAGATCTGTTGATTGACAGATGAGCTCTATTTTAAATCCTATTAAACTCAAAAGTCAACTTGATTCAACTACTTTTCAATCAGCTCATTAAATGAATCACCTTTTTTCGCCAATGCAACGCAGTTCAGTCTTTCTTTTCTGGCTGATGCAGAGACACAAGTTCATGTCTCTGTTATATCCAGACTTTATTTCATTGTAATGTTTGTTTTTTATCCAAAATTTTTTTTTTTTTTAATGCAATTTGAGGGTCTGAGGGCAGAGGGTCTGAGGGCAGAGGGTCTGAGGGCAGAGGGTCTGAGGGCAGAGGGTCTGAGGGCAGAGGGTCTGAGGGTCTGAGGGCCTGAGGGCAGAGGGTCTGAGGGTCTGAGGGTCTGAGGGCAGAGGGTCTGAGGGCAGAGGGTCTGAGGGCAGGAGGGTCTGAGGGTCTGAGGGCAGGAGGGCAGAGGGTCTGAGGGCAGAGGGTCTGAGGACAGAGGGTCTGAGGGTCTGAGGGCAGAGGGTCTGAGGACAGAGGGTCTGAGGGTCTGAGGGCAGAGGGTCTGAGGGCAGAGGGTCTGAGGACAGAGGGTCTGAGGACAGAGGGTCTGAGGGTCTGAGGGTCTGAGGGCAGGAGGGCAGAGGGTCTGAGGGCAGGAGGGCAGAGGGTCTGAGGGCAGAGGGTCTGAGGACAGAGGGTCTGAGGGTCTGAGGGCAGGAGGGCAGAGGGTCTGAGGGTCTGAGGGCAGGAGGGCAGAGGGTCTGAGGGCAGAGGGTCCTGCACAGATTTGAAGGGCTTCATAAGTAAAATGTACTCGTTAAATAGTCTATTTATCCAATTCGACATGAAACCAAAAACACATTTTCACGTGTCATGCCGATAGTTCAGGGACTATTTCTTTGGACCTCAAATCGAACCATCCAAGTCTTCTAGTTGAGAGTAAACACGACGGTGTTTCTAGAAGACTAGCCTGGGTTGAACTTCCTGAACAGTTTAACCAAACACAAAAGAAGACGTATAATCCGTCGCTGAAACCGATTCCTCTCTCAACACTGATTGCTGAGGAGCTAACAAATGGATTACAGATTCTGCAACTGATCATTTCACAAGTCGGTAACGCAGTTAATCCTCCGGCAGCACGGAGCGATGTTCCCCCGACGAGCTGAGCGCTCCTCCCTCAGCAGCGAGGTAATGGGAAGATGCATGACATCTGAGGAAGAAGGTGTCATATCCACACAAATACAATTTATTCCCCCAAAACAATCACTGAGTGACTCCAGCAGACCCGTGGGAGCAGTAATTGTAGTGATTATGCTTAAATTGATGCTTCACAGCTATTCCTGCTTCTCCTGTATTGTAATTAGATTTTTTTTCTTCTTCCTCGACTGAAGTTTCTTTTTAAACGCTTCTCCGCAGCGTGGAGACTAATGACTCCATGTTTCCCCACTGAAATGTTCAATCAGCGGCTCGTTAGAGGGACGGACACATTCAGCTCTGCTGATTTGATTTTTCACTTGATTTCTTCTTCTCTTTTTTTTTTTTTTTTGGTGTCCAACATTTATCAATCTCCAGTCCGGAGGAGAGGAGGTTCATCTGGGCACACGGGAACTTACATCTCAGGCTCCAGAGTATTATGAATCTTGAGATCCGAGTATTTATGATATGTGACGTTTTGCAATAATAGCGAATGAATAATCCGCTTTAAATGTAACGTGACAGACTCTTGTGTGTCTGCTCTGTGCTGTCACTCAAAGAGCAAAGCAAAGAGATCCTTTTAAGAGGCTTTCATTGCGTTGTTTACCTTCCTCTCGTTTTAAAAAGAGGCCATCTTGCAGGTGCATTGAACAATTGACTCGTGCTTCTGTTTCTCCCAAAGTGAAAGCACAAAAGAGCATTTATGGTCAACACCCACCGCCAGCCTTTAATTACCGTTTGATTGCACTTTAAAAAACACTCAAGTGCATTAAAAAGTGATCACGCGGTCCAGAAAATAAATAGATGGAGATGGGCTTCATTAATAGTGACTAGGAGGTAAAAGGCAGCTTCACACACTCAGCGCCCGCCGCTGAGATTTATTTGTGCCACAGACGCAGAGCTGTTGACGGGTTTAAAGCGAGTTAATGGAAGTTAATAAGTTAAAAGGGGTGAGGAGGAGGTGAGTGCTGGTAAAGTGCTCCGCCGGCCCCATAAAGCGTCGCACTAAAACAGACTCCCTCTGACATAGTGGCGTATTAGTGGTGCAGGGAAAAAAGAGACATAAACCTCAGTGATTCACGCACACAAAAGCCCCCCCCCCCCCCCCCCACCACCACCAAAGTCTGGAGACGTTCCTAATGAAGACCTGTATGTGACGGCGAGCGCACAATAAAGTGCACAAACACTTTGCATCAGCCTCCGCGTGCTCTCAATGATCATAAAAAGCCGTGTGTGTGTGTGTGTGTGTGTGTGTGTGTGTGTGTGTGTGTGTGTGTGTGTGTGTGTGTGTGTGTGTGTGTGTGTGTGTGTGTGTGTTTGTGTTTGTGTTTGTGTTTGTGTGTGTGTTGTTGTTGTTGTTTTGAATGGACGTATTGTTCATTCAGGGAATTTACTGTGGTTTGGAGAAAATCTGCTTTTTATTTTCTTCCAGGATTTGCATACTGGGCTCAGTCTGGTCTTGTTGGATTCAGAGTTTTATTTCCCTTCAGAACACGTGACTCATTAAAGATTGAGAGAAATTAGAGCTGCGGGGATAACTCTACCAATCGATTGGTCGTTTGATCGTTCAAGCTTCTCAAATCTGTGATTTGTTGCTATTTTTTAGTCTTTACATGACAGTGAATTTGACTTTTTTGGACAAAACAAGACGTTTTGAGTCACGTTGAGCTCTTGTAAATTTAACTTTTCTCAGTTTTCTGATATTTATTGACCAAATGATTCGTCGATGATGAAAATAATCAAAGCTTTCTGCCTTATAATACTGAAATAGTTCCATCTTCGTTTGTCTTCAGTCGTTCATCGGGACACGTTTAAAACAACTCGAGTCAAATGTGAATTATTGTCAGCAGATGTAGGTTTGAGATGACAGCGATCTGTTGATGAATCGGTTGATTTATAGGAAGATATTTTGACAATCGATTGATCGTTTCAGTCTTGTAAGCAGAAATGAGAAACATTCAACAGAATTTGCTGCTTTTTCTGTGTCTTATGTGACGGTAAATTTAATATTTTATCATATTTTATCTCATCTCGTGCTTTGGAAGCATGCGATTGGTACTTGTTAATGTTTTCTCTATATAAAGTACTCCGTTACAAGTAAAAGTACAACATTCAGAATCCTAATGAAGTCAAAGCGCAGAAGTTTGAGCAACAAAATATACTAAAAGGATGAAAAGTAAATGTACTGATTCTGCAGAAAAACTGCCTTTTAAGACTGATATATTAGTATGTATGTCATCTTTAATACTGATGCATCAATTATAGAGCAGCATGAACTACTTCCATAGCGTCTAGTCCAAGGAAAGCTTCTATCTATCACGAGAACCTTTTGTTCAGGAGATCTGAACCATTCTAACGTCAACCTCAAATATTCATTTAATGTTTTTGTGAGAGCAAAGCCAAGAAACTGGTTCAATCTTTAATAATAATAATATTTTATGAACATCTACCATGTTTTTAATGTGAAATGTTTATCTGAGTCACTAAGTCACATACAAAGTACAATATAGTAGACTGTAATGTAGCAGAGAATGGAAATACTTGAGTAAATGTACTTAGTTACATTCCACCACTGAATATCCGGCTGCTGTAAAAACATTTTTAAGACACAACTTTGGGCTCTGGGACCTTGTGATGACGTCGATGAAGAATAATCCACATTCATTAAGTACTTTTTAGTTGAATACGTTTTAGGACCTAATATCGTTAAGAGCACTTTAAAGCCCGATTAGCAGTACAAATAGTCACCGTGCTTCATTATTCTACATTAAATATGTATTTATCTGGATTGTTCAGTGAGAACTTGTTCTTCCCTCAGTCAGTGAATGCAGCATATTTGAGACTCGTGTTTTGCCCCACGTTAGTAAATCAGCATCATCATCCCAAAGACTTTTTAAAGTATGACCACGTATGATCTGTAATTACGTCTCGCGCTCTGAAGGCGCAGCGCCATGACGCACCGGCCTCTCATCTGAATGCTAATTTGCTATTTAACAATCCTCCTTTTACGCACGGAGGAGGATTTTAAATGCGCATCTCATTTCCACGGTGGCGCACACGCAGCCCCCTCTTTAGCGCACGGGAGAAAAGAAATGGAGGCGGTGCTGCAAACCCCAAATCCACCATCTAATCCCCCCCCCCCCCCCCCCCAGAGACAGACAGACAGCCTTTGAGAGGGGCCCCGGGTCGAGCCGCGGAGTCACTTTCGGAGAGTTAAATGCTCTGGAACGATCCTTTTGTTTGCGCCACGCACACAGCGGCGCTCTTTTGAGGCGACTTAAATAGAAGAGCGAGCGGCCTTTAATTGGAGCAGTTGTCATATGGAGATATTTGAATAGAGATCGTGTGCAGCACTTCACCCAAATCCACTGGCGGTTTGGAGGAGAGGCGGAGGGATTAGATAAATGGACTCAATCAGCCAATTAACACTTCGACCGGCTCCGGGAACATGCCGGTTAACATTTGAAAAGGCTCGTGAGACCTTTTTTTTTGTCACATGTGTTAATAACAGACGTGTCATAATACTGAGGGGATTACACGAGAGGAGGCTGTAATCCTGTTAGGTTTAAGACCGGGATCAGGTTCGAGTTTTGAATATTTGGCCTCAATTGTTCCATTTTTTTTGGTTTCGTCTCTCATTGAAGATGATTCCCGCATCAGCCCCCCTGCGCGTGCGTGTGTGCGTGCGGGGGGGGGGGGGGGGTACGGGGGCTGACGAGGTTACACGCTGCATTTGTTTTTTTGAGTTTGGCATCTCTAATCATGGCGTTTCCAATCGTGTGATTTATGTTCGCCGTCCGCACGCGCGCTATGATTACGGCCCCAGTGGCGAGTTGCGGTTTGATGTCTGCTGCAGGCGAACAAGGGGGAGTAAAAGGGGGAGTAAACGGGCGTTTTATTTATCACCGGTGCCACAGACCCCCGGAGCGGAAGAGCGCGCTCCCAAATTGAAATATAGCGGAGTTTACTCTCCTGATTAGGACTCTCTCTCTCTCTCGCTCTCGCTCTCGCTCTCTCGCTCTCGCTCTCTCGCTCTCTCTCGCTCTGTCCGTCTCTCTCACTCTCTGTATCGCTCTCGCTCTCTCTCCCCTAATTGGGTCTGGATTAATGTGGTCTGGATTGACAGTGAATATGTAATTGATTCTATTCCTAATGTTTCACTTATTTGAGAGTTGGTTGATAAGCCTTTACACGCTGTTAAAATGAACAGTATTGCATGTTTGGGGCGATAATTCAATATAATAACGTATCATCTTTCAATGGAATCATCAAAATTCTTGTTTCATGTTGTTAAGGTATTAGAGTCAAAGGTTTTTAAAGAGGGAATATTGGATATCTGTCTGTATTACTCCATAAATCACAAAATAATAAGAATTTACTCCATGTTTTTGTAATAAAATGTGGTATAAATCAGGCTCTGAATGTGTATTTTGGATGTTTTCTTTCCAGTAGTCTGAAAAAAAGACATCAAATCTCAGTGATCACAACGCATGAAGAAGAACAATGTGTTTGCCTTCACTTTCCTCTCGGCACCAGAGGCTCATGGGAAGTTAAGCTCTACCTGTAAATGCATAGTTGTGTTGTAAAAAAGAACCTCCACCCTCCTCCCGTGAGATGCAGGAAGCCCTTTAACCTGAACGGATAACGCGTGCACGTGCGTGTGTCTGCGCGAGGCGGCCCTGGAGGCGCCCACCTGAGCGTCACCGTACAAACCTCCACAAAGCACCGGCAGGCTGTGACCTTTACTATAATTCATCACGCGGCGCGCTGACAGCGGGGCCCTTCACAGGCCGATAATTTGATTACTATAACATCTGTAACATCAATAATGTCCGATGAGATTGTTTTGCGCAACCAAACATGCAGAGGCCATAAAGGATTGTTGTGGCGCGCACGCGAGGAGGAGGAGGAGGAGGAGGAGGAGGAGGAGGAGGAGGAGGAGGAGGAGGAGGAGGAGGAGGAGGAGGAGGAGGAGGAGGAGGAGGAGGAGGAGGAGGAGGAGGAGGAGGAGGAGGAGGAGGAGGAGGAGGAGGAGGAGGAGGAGGAGGAGGAGGAGGAGGAGGAGGAGGAGGAGGAGGAGGAGGAGGAGGACATTTAACCGCGTGCAGTCAGCGTGGCCTGTTTGCGAAAGGACGATGACGCTCGCGGTGATGGTGATTTATAGCCTGTAATACAAGTTGGAATCACCTTTACGCACGTGGTTTAAATGACGCGGACGTTTATAAAAACAACAAGGAAGCGCGAGACTGACACCTTTTTATTGTGCACGTGTGAATTTCTGAATAACCGAAACAAAAACGCACGCGTTCATATCGCAGCAGAGATGTGTGTGATGTAACAGAGAGAGAGCGCGTGTGCGCGAGAGAGAGATTGTGGGATATAAATGTTTTGCTTAACCAGAGGAAACACTGAGCTCGCGCTAACCGATCGTCGAATCCATTAAGCTAATTTATTAAATGCAATTTGCCTTGTGTCATTGAGCTGAGTAATGCTGGGGAGGGTTGAGAACGGGGCCGACAAAGGGCGGGACGGCGGGTGCACGCGGCCCTGACACGCGGAATTAGGGGGGAATTAAGAGACTCATTGGAGAGCTGCTTCCTGGGTAAACAGAGAGACAGACAGACAGACAGGCAGAGCAACGCACGAGGCCCCTCGTGGATTTCTTTCGAGTCATTTCGATTATTGAATTTCCATGTTCAATAAAGTCTATATTTAGTATTCCCACGCAGCGAGCATGCATGATTAGCACTTTTCTCTAGAAGCTAATATGCTTGAGGTTGTTTTCCCCACGTGCACGCGGCCGAGCTATTAAATCATCCTCCCGCGTGTTTCCTCAAATCCTCTCTTGTTCTGCTCTGCAGGTTCCTTCTGCAGGTGAGGCGTTCAAAGACTCCCCGCAACGCACAGACTCTACCTTTTGAAACTGCAAGCTTTTGCAACCATTTTCTTTTCGTGTTTTTCCTTCTACTATAGTTACTATGTAGTCACAAATGTTAATGTTACATTACAAGAAGTTTCATCATTTTGACCACATATTTAAATAAATGAAACGGCAAAAAGAAACTCTCTGGAGGAGCGGATAACGTAAATAAAAAAGTCCCTGCGCCATGGTTATTAGCTCGGGCAATTTGTTTTTGTGTGTCAGAAAACAAGAAGACCAGAAAAAGCAGAATATATAGGCTTTCTTTTCCATTACCAAACATTACATCCTTATTTCCATCACTGCACCGTTAAGTAATTTGCGGGGTGGTGCGGTGGGGGGGGGGGGCAACATTCTCGGTGCGTGTGTTTAAACCCATTACTTTGCCTTTTAATCAAACGGCGCGCGGGTGTCAAAACGCACTATTTTCTCCATGCATCTCCTCTCGTTCCACTTCACCGGGTGACCTTGGAGGTGTTTGCTCTCCTAAACGTCTCCCTCTCCCCGGGCTGCTCACCCCTCGTCCGTTTTTCGGCTGATCCCGGGGAAAAGGAAGCAGATCCTCAGTTTGCGGGGGCGCAAAGACAGTTATAATCAGGACGATGTGATGGGTGGTGGGGTCATAAAACAGGAGTTCTAATAATCATAAAAGGTAAAAACAAAAATAATCAATTACGCCTCCAGAAAGTCGTGAATCCGTGTTTTTTTTTTTCTTGCCTGATGGATTTGATTCATTGTAGTTTGGTTTGTCCTCAACTGCTCATGCGTGCTAACAAGAGGAAATGACAGCCGAGACCTAATGCTGCGTTCACTGTCATACAAAAAGAAAACTATCTTCAAAGCTATAGCTAACGCAGGGCGTTGTTTATTAGCTCTAAATGAATATTAGAGCCTAATTGTTTCACTGTCGGGCTCAGATAATGGACTATTGCTTCAATTACACCGCTGATCAATTGGTTTAACCCGCAGGTGGAAAGGTGTGTGTGTGTGTGTGTGTGTGTGTGTGTGTGTGTGTGTGTGTGTGTGTGTGTGTGTGTGTGTGTGTGTGTGTGTGTGTGTGTGTGTGTGTGTGTGTGTGTGTGTGTGTGTGTGGGGGGGGGCATCTGAGTGTGAATGTAACAACACATGGGCCGTATGATTTATCGCAATGGGAACGCAGCTCCAGTTTTTTGGTGCCTGGCCTGTCCTAACGCATTTCGCTCCAGCCATCAGCTATGATTAAACACCTGCTGTTGCAAAAAGGCTGGTGGTGGGTGGGGGGGGGGGGGGAAACAAAGCGCACTAATCCAATATGTATTTCTGACATCTTAGATATCACCCAATCCCCAATGACATCACAGGCCGCTTTTCTTCTCTTTCTTTTTTCACGGGATGGAATTCTAAAACATATTTTTCTAATTTATGGACGGACTATAAATCAAAATTAAGCCAGCGGACAACGAAATATACATCAATGCAAAAAAAAAAAACGATGAAGGAGCCACATGCTCACACACAAGACTGAAACACGTGCCCTTGTATTCTCTCTCTCTCTCTCTCTCTCTCTCTCTGTCTCTGTCTCTCTCTCTGTCTCTGTCTTTCTCTGTCTCTCTATTGACACATTCCTTGATATTTCATAGTAATATCTTCAATTTCAAACATTTCTTTTGGTCATTTGTAAAAGAACACAATCGTATCAGTCCACCAGCCATTTCAAGCCCTCCAATGCTGATTAAGCTCTACAAATGGAATCAGTACCAGTGATAAGTGGTTCATTCGCTTTCAGTGGATTAGGCAGAATTTAAAGAGCTGAACTGGACCTGTGGACTCTCCTTTGACTGGTCTGTGATTGCAGCCATGGTGCTGGAGTCTTATTGCACCTGTTTCCGATCAAATTCAATGCACTTTTCGTCAGGTGGAAAGTATTTCTACCCAAGTGATGTACTCAAAGGAGCAGATGGCTGTTTGGGGCATCTATTGACGAGGATAGGTCAACGTATCCTCATTCAACGGTTAGATATGTAAATAAAAGTGCAAAAGCAACTCGTGTCATTTTCCACTCGTTACATGCGTACAGTCAAAAATAAACTTCTGTCTTCACAGGACACAACTTACTTATTTAGGTTGAGAAAAAGATCAGAAAATACAAAGTTAGGTTTAGGAAAGATCGTGAAATACTAAGTTAGGTTTAGGAAAGATCGTGAAATACTGAGCTCGGTTTAGGAAAGATCGTGAAATACTGAGCTAAGTTTAGGAAAAGATCGTGAAATACTGAGCTAAGTTTAGGAAAAGATCGTGAAATACTGAGCTAAGTTTAGGAAAAGATCGTGAAATACTGAGCTAAGTTTAGGAAAAGATCGTGAAATACTGAGCTAAGTTTAGGAAAAGATTGTGAAATACTGAGCTAAGTTTAGGAAAAGATCGTGAAATACTGAGCTAAGTTTAGGAAATATCGTGAAATACTAAATTAGCTTTAGGAAAGATCGTGAAATACTAGTTTGATTTAGGAAAAGATCGTGAAATACTGAGCTAAGTTTAGGAAAGATCGTGAAATACTAGTTAGGTTTAGGAAAGATCGTGAAATACTGAGCTAAGTTTAGGAAAGATCGTGAAATACTCAGTTAGGTTCAGGAAAGATCGTGAAATACGACTGAAATACTGAGCTACTGTAGCTCTCCTACAGTCTTTGCATCGTGCTTTTTATTTGGTCATTTGGACCATGAATGTATAGAAATACTGAATAAATGCACATCACATTTTTCCCAGAGTGCAAATTTGTGTCTTCAAACCCCAAAATACTCAATTTAATATCGTATATGACGGTGAAAAGCAGCAAATCTTTTATTTTAGGACAAATGTCCAACTTATCGCAGTATTTTACATTTAGGGAAAGATACGTTTCTGTTGTTTTCTTCAAAGTTGCTGCAGTGTTTTAGAAAGTCCTGCTGCATGTGTTCCCCCCCCCCCCCCCCCCCGACTCCCCCAACCCCCCACACCAGGGCCACTGCCCCCCCACCCCTCCTGAGGTGACACTCATTGTATGTGACTCTTCAATTTCGCTGCTTCCCTGCATTTACAGCACATTTCTGCCGCTGTATTACCGCGCTATGAACTATCTGGACAACCGGTGTTTTCACCAGGTAATAGATTGTGTTTTTTTTGTCCTCTGGACTCCACCGCTGATGTGCTGAGGTACCATTTCTCCCCCAGAAAACCTCCCATAAAAGACCAAACGATGTTCTATTTGTTCGTCTTCGTGCCGGAGGAAATTCCCGGCCTTTGCACTGTCCTAAGTGGCATTGTGTAGAAATTAGTCTCACTGCGGTGTTGATTCTATCACAACAATGACCCATTACAGGATAACTGAAAAACTAACCCAGATAATTGTTTATAGTGGCTTTAATTAATGCGCTAATGACTGCATTTCATGCCTCCTAATGAAAATAAAGTATATTTTCCAAGCATATAAAGTTTGTGGCCAATAGGGCGGGTAATTGTCATAATGTCTTCTTATTGATATTTATGTAAATAAGCGAGTTTCTTTAATCAAACCATTTGAGTCAGGTGAAACCGTTTTGGATTCATTACAACGCGCATGCGGAGAATCGATGCAGCAGTAATTTCGGACAGCGCGCTCAAAGCCGAGGACGTATCGGACCAATTTGCATCTAAAACGACTGTCAAACGTGTTTTGGTAATGCGTTTATGAATGTTATTCAGGCATTAGTGCCGTGGATTATTTACCCTCACGACGCACGCATGGTTAAATAGTCTGGGAAGGTTGTGTCGCTAAGTAGCTGCCTAAAGCTACGGACTTTAACCCGGACAAACGGCACCACGCGGCCCCCGAATAAGACCATGAAGTGAAGACTTTTTAGAAGTCTGGGTGGAGCTATGCTCAGCTTTTCTAAAACACAAAGCGGTGGCATCAAGAACACGTCTGTTTCCTGGAATGATTTACAAAAAGGTTGTTTTTTGGGAGGGAAAAACAGGTGGCGTTAATTAAGAGAAGAGTGAAAGATGCAGACATTCCTCTCCATTCAGCGACTTTTATGTCAGACAGCACAAATTTAACGGCGACGTCGGTGTCCAGGAAATGAATGCTTCCCTTAAACTATCATTTTCATCTCTCTGATGAATTGGTCTCTTCTTTGCCTAACACGCCTCCCATGGCTGCCACTTTACGACGTTTCATTTGTCACCGGCGGCGGCAGCTTCCCGTCAGCCGCCTTTCTTCTTCATGAGGATCCTGATGCTGGATTACAGGAAGTGTCCTTTCCTGCTTCACAGAGCCGGGCCTCGTGGTGACGGCGTGATGGAAGAGAACAGAGTACATTCACCCAGGAACAACACCGAAAGTACAAATACTTTGTTTTGTGCTACTTTATTACACCACTACAATTCAGGCGGGAAACATAAACTACTTTTACTCTTTTTTGACTTCTTTAATCATTTATTTGACAGCTGTTGATTCAAAAATGACATTCTACTTTGCTTCTACTACTTATGTACATTTACTTAAATGGCATTTTTATTGCAGGATTTCTGCTTGTATTGGAGTACTTTTATTTTGCAGTATTGCTACTTTTCCTGACTACTTCCTCGACCACTTGGTATGTGTATATAATGTGTTTTTTATAACATTTGTTTTACAGAGGTGAAGAGGAACCCCAGTACATTTACTTTAAGAACTGTACAGTTTTGAGGTACTTGTATTTTATTTGAGTATTTCCAAGTTGTCCTGCTTTATACTTCTACTTTGTAGATTTAAGATTTTGCACATTAAACGTATGATTACTCATATATAGTTGGAAAAGTACCCAAAAATTTGCTCTACCACGAAGTACTACTTGGACATGAATGCTTCAGAAATATGAATCCAATAATCAATAAATAATAAAATAACACTGATAAGACATTCTACGACGTAACAAGTCGTTTTTGCTAATACTACTTCTCTACTACTTCTACTGCATTAAAGTATCAGAATACTTCTTCCGTCGCAGTATTTTTCATCAGTATTATATTACACTGTCTTAGATTTTCTATCAATATATTAATATTTTTACACATTTTATGTATTTTTTCCAACGATAACATCTTGAAAACCAACATACTAGTGTCCGTATGTACCATGTTGCATGTAACACGTGTCGGCACCTTTGAACACGTTCATACATGAATCTGTGTGCGGGAGGGAGATGCTTTCTCATTCTGTGTTTCGCTTCAGCTCTGCCCCCCCCTACTCCCCTCCCCCCCTCCCTCCCCCTTTCTACAGAGGATCCAATCAATCTGCCAGCTATTAAGTTTGTTAATTGATAATGCATACTAATTAGGCTGTGCGCAGTTACTTTGGAGACTCTGAGGAGGTAATTGTAGGCACAAGTCCAAATGGAGTTTAAAACAGTCTGTGCCAGGTAAAAATTCATTAGGCGGATAGATTGGAGAGGACGAGGAGAGGGAGGACTAGAACAGGTGGAGGTGGGGGGTGGGGGGGGGGGAGGATGGGGGTCAATGCTAATGCCAGTCTGTGGAGAAATTTCCCTCTGTGATCCAATCACTGTTTCTTTACCGCGCGGCTCTCCGCTTACGGAAAGACTTTGTTGTTCTATAAACTTGGGTGAAACTTTCATCTCTATTTCTTTTTTGAACTCTCTCTCCTCCTCTTCCTCCTCTTCCTCCTCCATGTCGTTGCCCTGCGGCGTGTGTGATTGACATGCATTTAACATGATGGGATCTCTGGACGCGTGACGGCTGCGAATCAAAGGCCCGCGGCGGCTTAATTGAGACGGTTGTGGTGCGTTTACTGTCCCTCCTCTCGGTGTCAGCCCGACGACCCTTTGAACCGGCTTGTCAGTCTCCCCGACAAATGAATGTGTCCCTCACTGTGAGAGGCATGCCTGGGGATCATGTCAAAAGCATGTTTTACAGCTCGCCTCAGTGTCTTTGTCACTGAGACAGAGTGACGGAGAGAGATGCGCTGGATGGAAATAGATTTGGCTCGGAGGACGTCGACGAGTCCCTTCGGGTTTACGGTTTGTGTGACAGTGGACGCAGGTCGGACTATTTCCAAAAGACGTGTAAAAAGCTGGAGGGAGTTCTGTCCCTTTCCCTCTGTCCGTCTTTGTCTTTTTCCATTTCGCCGTTTTTTTCTTGTCGCTGACAAAGTGAATTAGCTATTCTCTGCTTTTGCCGCCTCAAACTCGATGAAGAGAGACCGTAAACTCTACAAATTGCTTTGATGTTCTACCGCTGTCACATTATTTATCCAGCAATAGTCTTCCGTTTCTGAATATCGCCATCCCCTTTTGTTGAATTAATAATAATTTATAGCGAGAGATTTCACTTGCAATGTGAGCCTATCCTTCACTCCCGCTCTTCTCTCCCCGTGGTCACTTGCTAAACAATCTCTCTCTCTCTCTCTCTCTCTCTCTCTTTCTCCCTCTCAAGTCTTATCCTCCGTCTCTCGGTTTTGTTTGTTTCCCCGCTCGCCTCACGGGACACCCAGAGACAGACAGCCTTGCCAGATTCATTTTCTGATCAAAGCTGTTTGATTTGGTCAATTTTGCCACATTGGAGACGTTCTCTATTACTGAGATAAATAGCCTCGGGCTAACTGTCAACGAAAACTTGTAAGCTAATAAATTATTCCAATTTCTTCCAGCTGGATTTCTCTTGGGAGTCGGCCTCTAGGAAATACACTTTTTGATTAGTAAATTTCTGCCCGTGCGTGTGTGTGCGTGTGCGTGCGTGTGCGTGCGTGTGCGTGCGTGTGTGTGTGTGTGTGTGTGTCTGGACATTGGGATGTGTCGTTTTCGATTAGCGGGCGGGCTGCTGGAGTGGAAGGCGGCAGAGGGGGCTGTCAGCAGCAGGAGGCCTCTAATGCATTATGCATTGACGAGGCTTTGGATCCTGCCACCTCCGCTGGCACGCCGGGGAGGAGGAGGCCGAGTCGGGCCTCACCTGAGGGGCCTCGGCTCTGCTTCCACCCCCCACCCCCACCCCCCTCTTCCTTGCTCCTCCATCCCACGCTCGCACTCCTGGGAGGGGGAGACTTTGACAGAAGCCAGCCTTCTCCCCCCCAAACTCTCCGTCTACTACGCCGCTCCCCTCGGACGACCCTCAGGTGTGCGTTCTTTCCCCTCTTCTTCTTTCTGCCTCGGACACACACACACACACACACACACACACGTGCACGCTCAAGACAAATACACACACCTCGACTTTTCTTTTTTTTTTTTATAGCTCTTGGCCTGGAAATGGGCCGATGGGCAGAGAAAGTGTGTCATCAGCAGAAACGGACAGACTGAGAGGACATGACTGATAGGCTGGAGGGGAAAATTGATCGGCTCCACGTCTCCCAGCCAGGCGGTCTGTCCTCTCTCCATCGCTCCGTCCCACCTCCTCCTCCTCCTCCTCCTCCCCCCCCCCCCGTCTCTCCGCTCAACCAGCCCTGGTGACTCAATAAGGCTTCAGCATGCTCCGCATCTCCAGCCCTGCTCGGCTGGGTTTTTCTTTCAGGCCCGGAGCAGATAAATAGGTGTGCGTGTGCATACGAGCACCAAAGCCACACACACCATTCATCAACCTACCAAAACTGTCCCTAGATGATTACCTCTTCCAAGCTCCCCCCCAAAAAACCAGGGGGAGGGAGCTACAAGAGGAGGCGGAGGGGCGGGGAGGAGATGGTAAATGAAACTTTTGAGGGGTCAGTGGTTTTGTACTTTGGCTATTCATCTTCTCTCTCACCTCGCAGGGCTGCAGAACGGCGGCAGTGCTGCTGGGTAATTACCTCTCAGCGTGCCGCACTGCTTCATTATGTCCTGCGACTCTAATCCACTGAAACATTTGTAATTTAGTCTGGGAAGCTCCGCGCAGGCCACGCTGAGACCAAGGTGTGTGTGTGTGTGTGTGCGTGTGCCTCGGAGGGTGATATGTGCATGCATATCATTGGTAGGGATTGTTTCTGTCTCTACCTAGTCCATTTAGGAAATGAATCGAAATATAATTCATCAGTTGCAGAGATTGCCCATTATTTTCAATGAGTATTGTTTTTCAAATCAGGGACTGGATTTTGGATTTACTGACCCCGAGCCGAGTGTTCATGGTGCATACAGAGACGTACTGTCGTGCCGAATATGCTGTCGGTGATTTTTATTTTGCCGCCTGGACGAAAATGTCATGTGGAATGTTTTTTGGAGATCTTGAGTCTTGATTCTTTTGTCATGCGAATCAAATTGTGATGTCTTTTCTCGTCGATCCAAAGGTAAATGGAAGAAAAGGTGTAGTTTACTCCTCAGTAATGCAACAGACTGACTCTCCAAACTGTCCGTTTGAAGAGAGCCGCTCGCTCTCTGTCTTTTCCTGCTCACCTAGCATTAGCATTAGCATTAGCTTGGTTTAGCTTGAGGGAAGAAGCTGAACCGTCGTCATTTTTTCGTGCGTGTTCCTACAAACATCCAGCAACACGTGTCAATTTCCGCCAGTTACACGCAGACAGTCTTTTCAAAATAAACTTCTGTCTTCATGGGAAACTACTCGGCTGGGTTTAGGAAACAGAACTACTTGGTTCAGTTTTGGAAAAGATTGTGAAATACAGGCCGAGAGAAAGATCGTCGTTTGGGTTAAAATAACCACGGAAGTGTCTCCTGGGTGAAAGATCGCTTTCGTATTGTTCCGTCTTCTTGAGTCATTTTCAGTGAGTTGTAGCTGAATAATAACATTATTAATGTTCCAATAACATGATATTACATAACATTACTGACCGCAGCGTGCTTCTTACTGTAACTGTAGTGCGACAGCTACATCGCCTTCTGAACAAGAGATATTTTGGCCGACGGAGGTTTTCCTGATCCGGGTTGTGCAGGCAGGTGCATGCAGGCCGTTGAACCGGACTTTGCATTAAAACAATCATTCATTTGTTCATCGCTCACATTATTTAGTTTTAATCGTTGACGAAGAATGCAATTAACTTCATCATAGTTCTCCTTTTCAATGATTCTTTGTCGTGATTGTTTGAGGAAATCTGCCCAAACCTCGCGTCTCTTCTTCACGCTTGACTTTAGTGGTGAACGTGCTGCACTGGCTCGACTGTGTCTCCGTCCTCCACGTCTTTCCTGCCATGACCTTTTATCTAAACCTTCTCCGTGTCGTCCTCCTCGGCCGGTGACGTCACGGTGAACTGGAGCCGCACCGTGAGCGAGCTCTTGTCACGCAGGAAGACCAGAGACAACACGCCCGGACGTCCACAAACCCCCCACGGGGCCCCGAGGCCTCGGCCTCTCGCATGTGGACTCGGCTGAGAGGACGGATGGGTGAACAGGCCTTTGTTTTGACGGAGCCTGAGGGACTGAGGTTACGCTCTCTGGACAGATGTGTTTTCAGGTCTTCTGAAGGCTCCACTCACACAGGGCTGCGTGTACGACGGCTACTCTGACCTGCTGTGTACATGTGAAGTGGGCCTGAAGGATATTAATCAAACAGGTTTCGTTCTTTGAAAGGCTGGTTCATTTCCTGAATCAGCCGGGCACTGTGGCTTCAATCAAATGTCACTCAAACAGGAGGAAATAGTTTGTTGGGGACTATTGTCAGCGGCGGTTTAATCCACATGTGGGATTGAGAGCAAATAAACTAAAGTTCATCATAATAAAGCAGAGTGTACCCAGTGCAGCACTGACCGATGACACTTGTTAGCAGGATGGATTCAGAGCTGCGTTTTATCTTTTCCGTGGGATTTGTTGGCAATAAGGAAAACATAATTCTGTAAATATCAAATATACAAAAGTATTATTATTTAAAGTGTAAAAGACTTCTACCTACAACTTTATTCCCTACTTTAAGATGATGCGTCCCATCATAAATGACTCATTGCAAAAATACGTCATTTATATTTGACTACTAAACTCAATAATCTGTTATGTTAGTTTTTGCGTTCGGCTAAATATGCCCATTGTGCATATTTCTGTCTGTTCGGCTGACCTGCTTTATTCTGCCAATGTTTGTAAAGCACATGTTATAAATGTGCTTTATATATTTAATATATTATCGTAATTTAAAATCATATCATTTAAGGATTTACACATTTTCTGAGGGGAAGGTTGACTGCGTTACGTTTAATTAAATACACATCTGATCTCTATTCCACCGAACTATTTATACTAAATTCTTACGTGTAAATGTTTGAATATGACTTCCTCCACGACGATGATCCTCATCATCTCACCGCCGACACAAGTTGTGCAAAGTCCGTGTCCGTGTTTTGATTCACACTTTTAAAGTCTGATTTGCCTCCTCTCCCCTTCTCCTCCTCTCCTCTTCTTCTCCTCCTCTCCTCCTCCCCCCTCGTTGTCACCTGAGAGCTCCTCCTAACTAAGCAGCTCCCAGACAAGTCCCTATTAGAGACGGTTGGCCTCTAATCCGCTAATCAGAAAACTCATTTTTTCCCCCATCCATGAACTCCCAGCAGCCCGCGAGCACACACACACACACACACACACACACACACACACACACACACACACACACACACACAATGCTTGTTTACGCACACACATACACACAAGAGGTGGGGCCTTACAGTAGGAAGAAGACCCCCCCCCCCCCTCCCCTCAGTTGAGAGGAGAGAGTGTAGGGAGGGCAGGAGCAGCCAGCTGGGTTGTAGGAGTAATAAAGAAGGAGAATCAATAGGGCATGCAATGGAGCCAAGGTGCTGCCATTCATCACGCCGCCTCCCTGACTCCCATCATTCATCATGCTCAATGAGGCAGCAAATAGGAAAATGACTATTTGTATCAAACACATCTGCACTCATCCACCAAGGTATTTTATTCCCATTAACTCTCAGAGTAAAATACGCACCGGCTTGTTGTTTTTTTCCCCCCTCCTCCTCCTCGCGGTGTCTTTGTGTTGTACGTGTCTCTCTGTTTGTAAAGAACGGTGGTGAAAAATTTCTCGGGCAAAGAAACACCTTTTTTTTTTTTTTTTTTTTGTGCAGACAAATATTTTTACGATTCAACCACACCCACCTTCCTCCTCCTCCTCCTCCTCCTCCTCCTCCTCCTCCTCCTCCTCCTCCTCCCAGGTCTCACACCCAGCTCCCCATCATCCTTTATGTGCTGTCATTGGCGGGTTGTCATGGATGTCTTCATTCTTGAACACCGACCACAAACACACACACACACACACACACACGCACACACACACACACACGTTTCTATTTGCCTTCTGGGGTTCACACTCCTGTAATAAATCTCCGCGCTTGACTCTAAGTGCGGCTTGTATTATTCCAGAGCGGCTTATTCACGCCTTTGCTCTATAAATTACCCGTGCCAGGTAAAAAAAAAAAAAAAAAAGAAGGAAGATGGAGGTGCAGCTCGGCAGCTAAAGGCTGGATGGGATGCAAATGTGGAGGGCTATCATCATTATAGTGTAATACCCCATGAAATGGCGGGATCATTACGGTCTATGGCGGGATCATTATTGTCTCCGAGCTTTATGAGGTTCTGGGGGGAATGGCAGAGAGAAGCGGCGAAAAAGTAGTCCCCCCGTTGCTCCTCTCCGTCGCCCCGTGATCCGGCCCCTCCACCTTTACATTAAACTAGTGCTGTTTGTTTTGAGGCCGCTCCCCCGGTGGCAAGCCTGCGGTTTTAATTGGATCTGTCAAATTCTAATTAAAGCGGATGATCCTCAGAACATCAACAAGCTGATTCTCATTGAGAGGAAAATCTTTTTGTCTTTGTTTTGTTGTGTCAACAGAGAGGCCAAACCGTCAGCGATGGATCAACATCGCGTTCACGTTTCAGAGGGACGGTATTGTTGGTAACACGTATTAATAAGCAGCACGTAAACATGCAATAAATAAGTTATTAAAAGACACTTTAATATTGCTGGAAGCAGAAGAAACAACTAGAAGTCTTCTGAAGTGGAGGCCGGTGAATGAACAGATAATGAATGATAGTAAAACATCAAAATGTAAAATGTGCCTCCACATGAGACGTTATCACTGTTGAAACACTGTAAATGTCCTTTTATTGGCTTACAGCTCTTATCTTATTATCATGCAATATTTCACTTGTTTCAAAGTTTCAACTTTTATATACCATGAAAACTGTAAAGATGTTTCTTTTAACTTCACCTGTGAACTTATATATTTCACTTTACATAAAGCAAAAACCTCAGAGTAACTAATACACACATAATGCATTATAACTGATTAAAATGCATTATAAACACTTTTTAATGTGTTATAACTATGTGAATTATAAAACATTATCTTTGCAAAACCAGCGATTATGAAGTATCATTTATGTTTAGCCGTGTTGTGTTTTAAGCATATTTTCAGTCATTTCAGTCGTCATATTCCACATGAATGTTCAGGGAATGATCCGAGTAGAGAAGCAGACATGTTCACGTGTTTATAACAAGACATCACTGAGAATTGCAGCGTATATTATGCACCAAATAACAAGCCGCCATCTGTGGACATGAAAGGGGAAACTACACTGCAGAAATCTCAACTACAAATAATAAAAAGAAGCAAAACAATGAAAACCAGCAGAATGTCTGGAAACCTTCAACACACTTTCAAATCAGCTTCAGTAGATCTTCTTTTGTCTTGATTGAAGCAGCAAGATGTTAAAACTGCACCGCTGGCTGCTAGTGACCCCTGACCTTTGACACAAGAAGTGATGATACAGAGTACATACGAGTATTTATAAACTAGAGGACTGACGAGTATAAGTATCAGTATCAGGAGTAAATGGTGAATTTAGCGAGGACTATTTTCAGATGAATCCACATTCTGCTGCTCGGTGAGTATTTAACTCTGGATACTTGTAGAATCATTTCACAGTTGCTTTTGATCTTTTCATGGGATTTGTTAAAAGATAAATGTAGAAAGTCAGCAGATTTATCTTTTATAAAACATCAAGATTGAGAACAATTCCAAATCAAACGACGGCTCTAATTGTTCAGGAAAAGTTCACTGGAAGCGACAAATGCGACGTCCTCGATCTTTAAGCCAATTAAAGACTGAAACAAAGTCTTTAAATGATTCTGAAACACAACAATCACAAAAAACAATCGACCAACATTCCTCGCTAACCTCTCGGTCGCTCACAGTAACTTTAATTGTTGACCTTAGATGTCATCTAACGGCAAAGGAAGGAAGTCATTTAAATCATCACAGGTGCCAGATTGCAAACATGAAGTTGTATTAAAAAGCTTCCCTCTCTCGTCTCTCCACGTCTCCCCCGTTTGGCCCCTCGCCTGGGCCCCACTTCCCAGCGGCTCCTCGGGGAGCAGCCGGCAAAGTCACCGACTGCAGGAACAGACCTTTCAAATTCATAAAATTCATAGGTTTTTTCACAAATGAATGAACACAATTTTCTACCAATTTCCTCATTATGCAAATATGCAAAATATCGCATTTAGGCCAATTAGGCTTCCACACAGTTCCAAATTTAACCGTTTAAGTCGTAATTGCAGAAACTATCAAATAATTACCGCCGCTAATTGTGAATATTTGTGACAGATACAGCAAATTCTCACACAAATTACATTTTTATTCAAGGAGCCACTGAATGCCACTGCAGCTATTCTGTTTTTTTGAGCAGAAGTCTAATTTAACTTGCATAATAACGTGAAGTGAGTGCTTGTTATCAAATTTGAGCAATTGACGAGGCTGTAATGTGGGATGATGGAGTGAATCGGTCCGAGATGCTCGCAATACTTTGCCCGTCTTCTTCGCTGGCCTTTGAATCTGCGGGAGAAACGTCTCCCGTTATTACTGCAGGTGTCACGAAGTCGTTCAGAGAGTGAGCTGATCAAAGGTGACGGGCTCTCATCACCCAGCCTCTCTCTCCTCCTCCTCCACTGAAACACGCCCTTTTTATATTTTTGTGAAAACGAGCCCCTTTAATAAAAACACAATAAAACATGTTGTCTTTCCCCCTCCTCCCTATCCCATAATAAACTGTAGGGAGCGGTGGGTGCTGCATTCAGGGAAGGTCATCTTTGGACACGGACATGTATTCCAGCCCCCCTAACGCCACACACAGGCATTTATAACTGTCTTGCCGGTGACCCGTTGGCGGGTTATGGATGTCCCCCCCTCGGGCAGTGATTTGTTTAATCCGTGGAAATGGTCCTGGTGCTATGTAAACAAGCCAAGTGCGGAATGAAGGCGGCCGCCGGAGCGTAGCGGGGAGGCCCTATTTGTCAGGGACCCTTCATAAAATACGAGGACGGCGTCGGAGATGTGATGTCTTCATTTAACACAGAGGGCAAGAAAGAAAAGAGGCTGAAATACTATTCCAGTGGATTTAACACTTTTCTTCAGCTCATTGAAAGTGCTGCTGCAGAAAGACAATAATAGTATTTTAAATGACCTGGATGAGATAGTTTTAGTTTAACAATCACACAGAACATTTATTGAGTTTGTTTGTTTTCTGACAAGTGACTAAATAGTTGACTTTACTAACGTTAGACTTTAAGCCGGTATGTCAGGTGTACTTTTGTTGCCTGTTTTTAGGGAATTATCACGCCGGACCGAATTACATTTTCTATTTACGTTACGACAAAATGTTAATTAAAACATCTGGCAAGTTGATCGAAAAAATGTTGATGTACCAGTAAAATGTTAACACTCAATCAAGCTTTCCACTCGCAGCATTATCAAACTGTGTTGTGGTTATTTTTCGGTACTGGCAGCTTATGGTTAAGGTTCGAGACAGATTTTGTTCTGCAGTGACTTCAAAACCACGATGTTTCATCTCAACAACAGTGCTTTACACCAGAGTAACTCTTAATTCACTCACAGGTACTTTTCCTCTGAACGTAATCCAGGCAGAGATTACGTTTGTCACCAAAATGTGATTTAGAAAGAATTCTAGGAGAAAGGGTTAGCTTAGCTTAGCATAAACACTAGCAACAGGAGGAAACCGCTAGCCTGAAGGTAGAATCTGCCTACCAGCAAAAACTCACCAGTTAACGCGTTTAAAAACCAAAGAGCACTTTTGGACAACCAGGCTAGCTGTTTCCAGTCTTTATGCTAAGCTAAGCTAACCGTCTCCTGGCTCAAGCTGCATATTTAATCACACACACATGAGAGTGGTATCGATCTTCTCCTCTGATTCTCAGCAAGAAAGCAAAGCGTAAATAAACACCTCTAGAATAGTGTTGCAGTAAAAAGTCACCTTTTCCTCCTAATGATAATAATTGTATTTATAAAGCACCTTTAAAAACAGTTTACAAAGTGCTTTGAGAGAGAAATTAAAACAAAAGCGAGGCAATAAGCGACGTTATACAACAGTTTGTATGATATCTTGAGTAAAGTTACTCATTTTTTGTGCGTTTTAATACAAAGTTAAGCGACACGTGTCAATTTCCGCTAGTGTTTTTCAAAATAAACTTCCATCTTCACAGGAAATATCTCAGTTAGGTTTAGGCAACAAATAGTAGTTGGTTAGGTTTAAGAAAAGATCGTCTTTTGGGTTTAAATAATTACGGAAGTGCCGCAACAACGTTACGCAAGTTTAGTGACAAATAAATCCCGTCCACCTCCCCTTCATCCCGCTCTGGGTGAGCTTTTGCGGCCTTCATACTTCCTGGTTCATGTTTACGTGGATAACATACGAAACATATCGACAAATTAAGGCGCATTATGTTTCTGAGACCATTGTGCAATATAGCATCAGAAAGCAAGAAAACATCAGGGACGATGTAAACACGGGTAGAACAGATGAAACAACGAAATCAATCGATACAATAAGAAACAAACAAATAACTCAAAGCTGCAGCGTTGGACGCAGGATGGTTTCGGGAGTGAATAGAGATGAAGGAGGGGATATTAAGTCACTCTCTAACATCCAGGACACAATGGTGCAGTGATTGATGGGGGACAAAGTGGGAACAGCAGGACAGGGTGGAGGGGGGGGGGGGGTCCTCGGAGACAGCAGGGGGGAGTAAATATTGGAGAGGAGAGAAAAAGAAGAGGAGAGGAGGTGAACAGAGGGAAAACACATTTCTGGGACCAGGCGGAGTTTGGAGTCTATTTGTATGAGTAATCAGCCGCCTCTCTCTCTCTCTCTCTCTCTCTCTCTCTCTCTCTCTCTCTCTCTCTCTCTCTCTCTCTCTCTCTCTCTCTCTCTCTCTCTCTCTCTCTCTCTCTCTCTCTCTCTCTCTCTCTCTCTCTCTCTCTCTCTCTCTCTCTCTCTCTCTCTCTCTCTCTCTCTCTCTCTCTCTCTTTCCCCCCCCCTCTGTCAGCCGTGTTTACTCACTGATTTTCTCAACAAGACAGCCATTGACACTGGATGGATGGGGCTAATCCGACACAGAGAGGAGCAGCTCTGCCGGGGTTACAGGTCTGAGACGGAGCGCCCTCGACACACTCCCCTCACCTAATCTTCCGGCAAATATTTATCACTATCAATTTGGCTCTGACTCCGTGACATTAAAATACCACGTATAGATAACCTCTCGCTGGAGAATCGATCGCTGGGGCTGCTGCCGGCCCGGCCGTGTGTGTGTGTGTGTGTGTGTGTGTGTGTGTGTGGCGGAGAGGATCAGATGGAGAAGGTCACTTTAGTGGCACATCACACCTGATGCCAAACAGGTCATCCGTGCTGCTGCGGTGCCCAGGGAGGCCTTATGCATTTTAATAAGGGTTTTGTTAAAAGGGGTTCAGGAGCCAACGGGGTCCCTGAGAAGAGGAGGGGGGGGGGGGGCCAAGGGGCCCCCTGGCAACACAATTAGAAAGTAGGTTTATTTTTCAACCACAGGTCTCGTTATCATCACAATGTGCAGAAGATTTAGGATTAAATAAAATGCTTTGTTCAATGTTTCCTTTGGTTGACCTTTCTGCTGAACATATCACAATACGTTGAAGCTGTTTTGATTCTGAATGAATAGTTGACATGCAAAGATGAGCTCAGTCGATACTTTGTTCCTCAAAGTGTTGCTGTGATGTTGAATATTAAAGGCACTGTGACAAATGCAGATGCAGATCTCACTGTTCTGATTGCATAAAAAGTCAACTTTTTTTACAAACTTATTTCATGCCTACAGCGGTGTGTTTATACAATGACAGTTTTCCTAAAATCACCAGGTTCTTGCCGATACAGTTCTAGTTTATTTACGCGTGAAGGGATTTTATCTCAACTAGTTGTGGCTTTTTCACTGAAAGTTGAATTCTGCCTCTTAGTTCCTGATCTACACGAATGAATGAGACGCTGTGTGAACAAGCATCACGTCGTCACGGTCAGCTCGTCTCTATATGGTGTACTAATGAAGTTAAATGAATGTAAACACCTCAGTGTCCATGCACTCCAGAGGGTCAGACCATCCAAATGACTAAAAATGCAGATTTGACTGATTATTGATTGAGTGTGTTTTAACCTTTGTTCTTGTAACGTTTAATAGAGAAGTCTGGTTATAATGAGCCTTAACATCCAGTTTCCCCTTTAAGCATCTCTCCGATCATAAAGCAGCTCATATTGTGTATCGGCTTGTTTCAGCTCTGCGGTGAAGCTGTAGATGTTGTTTACATTGAGTCCCATCAAATGGAAATATTCTGTATTTTAGACACATTTCCAGAAACAAAGTTCTTTGTAAAGTTCTTTGGTGCTGCAGAGGTTTAGACTTTATCTCTCCATTTGCACTCTGCTGCAGTTCTGCGTTTCACTTATTGTCAACACTGTGCTGTTACACTACAACAGTTTGTTCTGTTTTAACTATTTACTGATGATTCTGCTTGGACGTGTGTGTGTTTGTGACATATTTCCCGTGTGGGAAAACAAAAACACTGAACTGAAAATGTAAAAAATAACCTTAACCAGAATAAACCTTGAATAGAAAGAATGTCTGTTACTTTAAAACACTGTGAACACATTTTATTAGAGCTACTTTAATATGAAGACTGTTCACCATGAAGTTTGTAGATGTTCCAGAGTAATAAATGATAATTGTTCAGTGCTGTGAGCCACTCTAACAGAACTTGATGTGAAATAGATGAAAACTATCTGCAAGTGATGTTTTATTTTATTCGACTGAACTGACCGTTTAATATTTGCAGGAAATAATCATGAAACACTTTTCTTATTCTGTCATCACAGTCAGAGATGCTATTTCCTCAACTTTTATTGGAATTCAGAGGAAATCACATAAAGCTTCTGAGAGAGAGGGAAGACAGAAGGTGTGTGCGCGTGTGTGTGTGTGTGCGTGCGTGCGTGCGTGCGTCTGCACTATGAGAGCACCAGCTGATTCTCTCGCTGCCTCCTCCTCTTCCTCCTCCTCTCCTCTTCCTCTCGCCTCTCACTAATTGACCGTCGGCGTTCATGCACACATTTCTCACTAATTTCTCATTTGCTATTCCAGCAGTGGCCGAGGCACGTCTCGAGGAATACATCTCGCCCTCACTGCAGAGTCCATCAACGATGCCCTCCCTCCCTTCCTCCCTCCTTCTCCTCCTCCTTCCTCCTCCTCATCCTCCTCTTCTTCCTCAGTTATAAATTTGCTGTTTGGTTTGATAATCAAATATATGTGATTCAGCCTTGTTCTCTCTCTCTCTCTCTCTCTCTCTCTCTCTCTCTCTCTCTCTCTCTCTCTCTCTCTCTCTCTCTCTCAGAGAGAGAGATGCAGATGCCTGACGCTATTTCTGATGGAGAAAATTGCCAAATTGATATCTGATTTTTTTGAGGAATATAACGATCTTGCAATTGCACACACACACACACACCCACACACGCACGCACGCATGCATGCTCATATACAACATAAAGACTGCAAGTACACACACACAGGAGCGGCGGCGCATTAGAAAACTCCAAAGTCATCCAGTTTGCTCTAATCATTACAATTAGTCGTGAATTATCACCGGACTCTGACAGACGTTCCTTGTAACTCTCTTTTATTTCCACCCCGCGCTAATCAGCGGCTCTCATTACGAACGCTGATTAAACTGCAAATTACCCAGCAGCGGCCCCGCGCGCGCTACCAGCGCCTCGCTCAATATCAATTAAGTCGAGCAGCCCGTCTGTAGTCTCGCGGCGCTTCCAAATGCTTGATAGTGCCACTTATTAGTTTGGAAAACTCGGAAAATACCAATAATCAACGGCCATGGAGCTGCACGAGGGGCGGATAGAGAGCCCGGGGTTTTCCCACCTCTCACATGCAATCACACCAGCTTCTGCCGGTATTGGTTTTTCTCTCTCGTGCATGCTCCCGTGCATGCAGGCCTGCAGGAGGCACGCGCGCACGCAGAAACCTGCGCCATGTTTTCTCCGACTGTGAGAGAGAAACATATATATAGATATAGATTAGAACATCTCACATCTTTTGGATTAATATATTGTTTGAATAACGTCGAGCATTAATGCATGGCAAATCTCATCTAACACCATTACATCGTTCCGGTTGCAGAGAGAATGAACTGGTTTCTCCCCAATTATGTTAACCTGTTTAGTCTTGGTATAATGTAAATTAACAGCAACTCATTATAATTATTTTTGCGTTAGAAGGGGATCCTGGTCCTGCATGTTTCTGTAATTGAGCCCCTTTTTGTGCTGGTTAATCAGTGTTGAGCAAGAGGAGGAGAATGGGTTCAAAGACGTTATTATGAGTATAATACTGCAGTGAAAATGTTACCAAAATATATACTCATTATGCAGATAAATCATCTTTCACAGAGTATTATCAAATAGAAGTAAAGTACCTCACAATTGCAATCAAGTACAGTTTTTGTTCCACCATTATAGCCGTTATATAACCTTATCAGCTGCATAAAGCTGTTATAATTTACATTGAGAGAAATTTCCATAATTTACTTTTTCATGTCTGTTTTACAGCTTAGAGTACATTGTGTGTAATAAAGATGAATTTAGTTTAAAATATCATTTATGGTGGAATTGAGTTTGTATTCTCTGTATCAGAAGCAGCATTTAATGAGTCTCTCTATTTGCAGGCTTTAATAATGTCACGTCTAAATGAAAATCAAACGTTCTGGTCTGCAAAAATGAACGCATTCACAGTAAATATGTGGTTTTTTTTGGCAGCAAACTGTGTATTTATTGAGAATAATGACAATATGTACAGTATATGTTTTCATGTTTCCTTAATTTGAGGCTGGATATGTAAAACATGAGCTAAAGAGACATGATATTGTATTATGGATGGATTGTATTACAACTAATAATAGCACCACTATATTGCTGATGACTCATCAACATGTTCGGTTGTACACCATGCATTATGTTTATTTTTTATTTTTGGCATGACTCAAACACCTTCAGATTGGACTTTTTTCTCATGTTCTTCATTATGACAAGAAGAACTATTTTCCATTTTGACAGATGAAAAAACATGAAAACCACACAACTGCAAATTTTATGGTTTATACTTTGGGTTGTGGATTTCTTTCCGTAAGCCAAAGGTGTAAATTTCCTCCCTCCATCAAGCTGTCTTCCTTTCCTCCACCCAGTTGTACGTTTTGTTGTCATGATCATCTGTGATGAGCAATTAAGACATTAAAGGTGTCTTTGTAACGTACTGTATATAATAAGTATTCTATTAGAATGTGTGAACGCTGTTGTGCCATAATGTGCAGAAATGTAGTTGAGTAACATGAACTTTTAATGGTATTGGCATGCTGAAGACTCCATTGTAATGATATATATATATTCTTTTAACACAAGCAGCCTCGAAGAAAACTATGAAATTGAATCTTTTTTCATAGATCACACAAATCAATATCAGATGCACAAAGATTCAAATGATATTGAATGTGCTGTCTTTGTAACACAGCTTTATAAGCATGTCAATTGTTTAGCTTAAGTGATATACTGTGTAAATAAAGAAATTGGCTGATAAAACCTTAACTCATATGTGTCTATATAGAGCATTAAGCTTACTGACACGAAATGTTAGAAGCCAAGTCAATGCAAACACCATTAAATACACTGGAAAACATATAGAGCAGGACTCAGTATCAGGTGAGACCTAAGTGTGTTATTTTACTGTTTTTTTGTTTTAATTAAACAAGATGGGCCGGTCATTCTGGTTATTAATTAATCTAGTTATTCTTTAATTTAACCATTAACAGTGAAACATGCCAGGCAGGAGACTGTATGTGCAAATCAATAGATAGATACTAAACGGATAGATGGATATGGATAGATGGGTATAGATGAGACGGCTGAGATATCCTTGATCATCTCATCTGGCTTCTCTCAGTGTGGAACAACCGCAGCTGTCAATACATTCCTCCCACCTCACTAAAAGTACGAATTAAATTAATTGTCAAGCTGAGTGAGGCCTTCCACTTTGCTCCAAACCCAAAGGACATCACCAAATGTGGACTATACCCTCAGATATAAATAACGTGTACAATCTGGTTTAAATCCTTTTATTTTCTTTCTTTCTTTCTCTAATAATAAGTATTATTATTATTAAATGAATACAATTTTTATTATATTGTATTGTATTGTATTGTATTGTATTGTATTGTAGTATGTATCCATTCTGGTATACTGATATTAAAATAATACAATGATTCTCTCTGCAAGAATAGTATTTTATTATTTAATTGACACGTGATTGAAGGGCTACTGGAACGGTCATTGAGATCCACACGCTCGGCGATCATCCGCTCCTAGAGTTCGATTTATCTGCACGCAACTGGTCGTCTCTGATTTCCGGCTTGCACACGCTCCACAGCAGTAAACCGACGCACGTTTACATCCACAGACTGCAGGCTACAACCCAGTCATACCCACAACCTACAGCCATGGCAGACCCAAGAATACGGCAAATTAAGATTAAAACTGGCATCGTGAGGAGGTATGGTTGACTTTTTGTTCCAGTTAAACCAGACGATTTAGCATGTAAATGTAACTAAGTACGTACAATAGCTGCGTTAAGCTAAGGCTAGCGAGCTAATTAGCTTAGCCGGACGGACAAGCCGGGCTCGGCATAGAACCGCGCGTGGAGGAATGTTTTGTCCGTTAGGGTTTCAACTTTACCCCGGTGCTTTGGTGCGGCCTGTGTTAGTAACCCGTCTTCTATGTTTATGTCTATGTTATGTTTGCAGTAGATACACTTCATCTTGCTCACACTTCTGGTGTGGTAATAAAAGTGCATTTTACCCCAAAACACAGCGTTGTATTTATATAATAATAATATGTTATGTTGTGAGTTGCAGCCGTAGCTAACGTTAGTCGACTCATGCTAGCTTTTAGCCAGCTGGCTATCAAATTGCTAATAACATGTAGCCTCGTTTTTGGCTCGTCTGCTGCTTCTTTGTTTCTCAAAATGTAATGTATGCTAATGTAAGAGGCCATTAAGATCCAAAAAAAAAAAGTTTTTATATTATTTACTCTGAAACATAAACTATAGCTACAGAGAAGCCTACACTGAAATATGACTGATGAGATAAACTAACGTTATGCTGCTGTTTTTAACACAGCCCCGCCTTAGCCATGCTTTGGTTTTAATCTCCATAAAGAAAGACTTTTCCCACCAGTGTGAGCTGACTGTGCACATCCTGTGTCGATCATTACTCATAATACACTAGTATCAAAGCTTGTACTATTATATGTGTAGTAACAGAGGGGAAGTGATTGGAATAATAAAACTAATCCACCCACAATAGTGGTTAAAAGTATGGGAAATGTAGTGTCATTTCTAACCTGATTTAAATCATAAAAAGACGAAACAAAGCTAGTAGTGAGCAAGTGAGAGTTGGTTGTATTACACCAGTAGCTTCACTTTAGATTTACTGGGACTAATCCTCAATAAAAGCGACACATAATTCTCTGAGTTTCTGCAACAGGAAATGTGAAGTGTGCTGTAAGAGCATGTTAACATTATAAAATCTCTCTCTTGTCTTTTAGGAGCACTTTGTCCCTGAGACGCTCAATTCGTTTTTTCAACTCGGCCTTTTAGCTGTTTGAACAAAGTGTCTGCTGTCTTACGTTTAGACAGACATGGAAATATCTTCATATGAACCCTGAAGACTCTTAAAACTGGAAAAGGTTTTCTATAAAACCCATAAACTAACTTATTTTTCAAAGTATGTTACAAGGCTGCAGGTCTCTCTCTCTCTGTCTGTCTGTCTCTGTCTCACACATCAATTTTACTTTAAAAACACTTGCAAATTAAAGTTTTACTAGATTATGGTACTAAATTTGGTCAACACACGTGTCACTGTTTCGTTGTCTGTTCTCAAACTCGTAGCTCTGTCGTACTGGAGAACATTTATGCTTTTGTTCTTTGAAAGTTTATTTGTGAATTTCACAATAGTCGTGCAGAACAAAGGCACAAACCGTGACTTCAAATGTCCGCTTCGTAGGCCTTATAACGCCGCTGGACACGGCGCTCGCAAATCGCTCCAGTAACAGCTAGCTTCCTCTGCTATGTCGGCAGTAGTAGAATTATGAAAATACATAGCACAATTTAACTGCTTCTAGTATAAACAAAGTCAGCCAGGCCTGTCATTTTTATGCATGTTGAATTAACCGCTGGTAGTCGATCGACACGTTGTGACTGCTGAAACCCGATCAAGTAGCGAACACGAGTGTCTAGGTCATCGTTTACCCGTCCACACTACGACTCGACCCCGAAGTTCTCAAACTAACACGTCATCCCTAACGTTTTCAAACGCCTCCGTTTTTGGGGTTCTAAGACTCAGAAGTAGTGCGGACGCTCAGCGTTAACGTTGCAACGGATATGCGTTTAAAAGTGGTAGTAGTGTGGCTGTAGCCTATTAATAGAGTTGGCTTCCATTGTGAGCTAAATGTGTGTGCTCAGGGTAGTAGTCTGTGTGATGGACCGGGAGTCTAACCCCCCCCCCGCCAGCGGCGATGGTGTAATGTGCTATCGATTGTGTTTTGATGAGGGTCAGATTACTAACAGGCTCCCCGAGGTGCTGATGATGATGCTGGCTGGATTTCCCTCAGCGGATAATGTGTCCAGTGTAGGAAAACAACAGGACAATAGTGTACTTCATCAAGCAGTATTTCACCTAAATACTGTTCTGATGTTTTTAAGGTTAAATGTACTATTTAATACTGCAGATATTACACAAAGTACTGTCTTGACTAGGGTTGGGTATCGTTTGGGTTTTTTCCGATACCGGTGCCTGAACCGATACTTTTTTCTTCAAATTGAACAATATATTAACTGTTAACTGTTAACAGTTTACAGTATACAGTATACTTAAATAAATACAAAACACACACACACACTACACACACACTCTGTACACACACTACAGCTTCAAACTTCAGCAGTTATTTTGCAGAAATATGAGCATATTTTCCTTCTCTGGCAAAATACGACACCTATTTATTTTACCAGTTGGTGGCGGTAATCCGCCAATTCATCGTTTGCCAACCGCCACTACCCCTCAAAGAAGAAGAAGGTTTTGCGTGCTGGATGTTGTGCTTGTTATGAGCGGCAGTGCTAAGTACCCGGATGTCGATGGAGTTGGTAGCCTGCTAGTCGTTTGACAGATCGTTTTTATTTATTTTTTTAATAAATCATGGCCGAAGCTTCGCCAGAATGATGGAGGGGTTTGTTTCTAAGCGCGCACGGCTGGTCCGGTTGTAATAATACTATGAGTGAGGAGCGGAGGACCGACGCTATCGTTAGCTGCTGCCAGGACGGAGTCATCAAAGTAGTGTAAAAAAAGTATTTCAATCGGCTCGGGCACCGAAATCTGCGGTTCGGTCCGGTAGATACCGGTCGTATAGGTACCGGTGCCATACCGGCACTGGGTTTCGGTACCCAACCCTAGTCTTGACATGGAGCCTTAATCAAGCTGTTAGGTTTAAAAGAACAGACTGTCATTGCTTTCTGTCTCTTCATAATCTCCCTCTTTCTCCTCCTCCTCTCCTTCGTCTCTCCTCTTACCTTGCTCTCCTCCCTCCCTTTAGAGGAAGCCTGCCTGCTCTTTTAGCCGGGCCTATTTCCACTGGCTTTTCTGCACATTCCAGTCGGTGCTTTTTCTGCCCAAGCGAGGCGGATGCCCTTAATAAAATGACAACAGTAATTTGCTTTTGTCATTCCGGTCCCAGCACAGACTACATCGTGGCTCAAAAATACAGTGCTAGAGGCGGCGGCCGAATGTGTGTGTCGGCTGGCTCTAATTCCCTTTTTTTTCCCTATTTTCCAGAGAGCTGCCTTTTCCATTAAGCCCGAGGTGGCAGGTCTATTTAAAAACCAGCCGCGACCCCACCCCTCATTCACACGGCGCTCCAAGTCTGGGAGAAATAAGGAATTAACATCAGGACTGGAAAAAAGGGAGGAGGAATGGACATTTTGTTATTAGACTGTCCTTCAGTTTTATTCAAATGATTCCAGCCTTCCTCCCTCCATCTCTTCCACCTTCTCTTTGCCTCTAAACGGGCGACATCGCTCACTCCACGAGAGTGGAAGGCAGGAGCTGCTATTGCATATGGTGGCTGTTTTAAAAAGCTTCTTTATTAGAATGAGTAATTGATGTAAAATATGACAGAGTGCCGCTGGCTTCCTTCACTAAGCAAGGAGCAACACGGAGGGAAGGTCCTCCAGTAATGTTGCTGATTAATGAAGGATCGCCCACTTAACGCACACGCAGCGGATTTTCATGAAAAATTAAACTTGTGTTGTCACTGCGACAGGCAGGCGCAGCCGGAAAAAGACTATTAGTTGTGAATCATTATCAATGGCGATATTTTCAGACTCCATTATGCCAATCAGGGTCGGAATCTGTTTAATAGATTTAGTTCCATTTGGCCCGTAATTGATAAATAATCAGAATTTATCAATGTACTCGAGCCCATTTTCACTAACAATCAAGGAAAAGAGGCCCATTTACCACCTGACTTGGTCCAAATTAGGGACTAAATTGATGATCAATTAATGTGTGTGTGCGCGTGTGTGTGTGGATAAAGGAGTCAGATAAGCACAGTGATAACGTCGTGTGAGCTGGAATGAATGATAGTTTGTGTAGCTGCTGTTTGTTTACTCAACACAGAAAACGTTGAGCACAAACTTTAACTTACGTTGTGTATCGACGTTACTCGACACTTAAAAAATAAAGAAATTCTGACTTTTGTTTGAGTAATTCATTGGTAACAATTAATTAAATCAGAATTCAGTTTGCTGTACAGCAGGAATGATAAAGAAAAATTCATGTTGTACGTATTAAAAGTCTCTATAAGAGAGAAATAATCAAATAATGATTAATTAAAGTTAATGTGTCTAATTGTCTTTAGAGAGATTTTAATTTACTCTGGAAGTTCCTACAATAAATAAACGTGAAAGTGATTTTATATTTTGTCTGTTTTATTAAAATTGAATACTTCTGAATATTACTGTTAAATACTCGAAACAATTTGACAAATATCGCGTTGAGTTTTTTGCCATTTCTCAGTTTTCCAACCATAGTTACTCAGTTAAATGTGCCCAACACCAATGAATCACGTAATTAAATAAATAGTTTAAAGATAATCAGTGAGAATGATCGTGAGTTGCAGCCCTAGATTAGACTGAATTACTAGATTCAGAATTTCTAAATTGTCTAAAAGGTATCCTAATATTCTTATAAATGTAACGGTATCAATCTGTAGTGTATAATAATTAAAGCATGTGTACAACTCAAATTACAAAAACTGAGGGGAAATTGTAAGTATATATATTACATTTTATCCCTAAAAGCTCGACTTTAGCACTATAAACCGTGTTTTTGCTGAACTCACGTGGTTTAACGGCTCAACTTTGCCTCAGTGATGCAGAAGTGTACTCGAGGGTGTGTCGGTACACTGTGACATCACTGCAGGGTGTGTGAGGGGGTGCAGGTACCACATACTTCAAACCAGGGAGGGAACAAAGTGCAGACACTTTTGATTGAGCAGGTCTTTACAAAGAGAGAGCTGCATTTTTAGATAATATTTTAGTGTAAAAGACGAGGTTTGTCCGGATAAACAAGCATATTAACAATTTATTAAAAAGTATTTCAGTCAGATATTCAAAGACTGCTTTAAGATATGCAAACACACCCCATCCTGAGTTGCTTTATATCAAAATACACAAAATATATATATATATATATATATATATATATATATATATATATATATATATATATATATATATATATATATATATATATATATATATATATATATATATATATATATATATATATATATATATATATATATATATATATATACTGATACTGTGTATATGAAGCATTATTGGATGCCGGTACTCTGCGTAGCAGCAGTGAGGAGGACTGATGTGTTCGCTGGTTGTTATCGAGGTGTGTATCTTGCCGCCCTGCGGGAGATGATCTCACCGATGGAGAGAATAAAGATGGATGGCTCAGTCTGTGAGAAGGTGACCATCGCATGCTTCGGCCTATATTGTCTGTCTGGGAGGCCGTGCATTGATGGAACAACACTACCGTGTCACTGCCTTTTAACTACTAGAACTGTCTTCTGCAGGCTGGCCAAAGAGAAGGTTTCGTACCAGACCGAGGCGAAGCAGCAGGAGGAGAAGGTGGAGCGTCTGAAGGCGGAGGCAGGAGACCCGTACGTCATCAAGAAGCAGGTACGTAAGGGGCTGCGTTTGGGCTTCTTTGAGACCGTACGATAGCGGCGCAACGGATCATGAAACTCACGGATCGGATCAGCACAAAAGAAAAGATCGCATATTTTACTAAATATCGGCGGATAGCGATCGTCAGTGAAACTTTATTTCACTGTGATGATTCACGTTGAACTGTGTAATTAATCCGCGGTTCACATCGGATCGACAATAGTCCGTTACACGACTACCGTACGACAATTCTGTCTTAATTCAGAAAATCTTTCCATTCATCACGGACAGTTGTCCTGCGCTCTCAGCCAGTAAGTGACGAGGTTTCTCTCCCTTATAGTTCGGAAGTGAATTCTATCTTCTTTCGCGTAATGAGGTCGGTCCACGGTGATAATGAAGAATTAGGTTTTGAGAGGAGAACCATTAGTGATTTTGTAATCTGCTTGATGCAGATGTAATTATATCATGTTACTTTAGAGGAGTTTGATAATTACTGACACATGCTGGTGATTTAGTGTCCCTACCCTCCTCTCATTGTCTCGCTGGGCCTGCAGCCCTCCATCATTTATGAGTGCATTATGTTGCTAGCTTGCTTTATGTCTTGATAGCATCGTAAACACTTTATCTGTTCGTGGAGCATTTTTACACTTCTCCACGTTTTATTTTTCTAACTTTAAAACTGAAATACAGAATGAAAACGATCTCATTTCGTACATTATTTTCAGCCATGTCGTGGCTCCAGGTATCTAAATCACTCTCCATCACTTTGGTGCTGACTGAAATATCTCCACAACTATGCGATGGATTGTCATGAAACTTTGTACAGACAGTCATGGTCTCCAGAGGAAGAATCCTGGTGACTTCGGTAATTCCCAGATTTTGTCCTCTAGCGCCACCATCGGTTTCAAGTCCATGGTTTTGATTGAAAATTCCCAACAACTGTTGGGATGGATTGCAGTGGAGTTTGGTTCCGACGTTCATGTTCCCCTGAGGATGAACTGTAACCACTTTGGTGATCCTCTGACTTCTCAACCTGCACCATCATACTTTTGTTTGAGTGAATACTGTACCTGCCAAAGTCAGTCTCAGCTGTACTTTGTTTGAAGTGCCAATTAAGAAATGTTAGCATGCTAACACGGTGAACTAGGGTGCGTTCCAAATCGCCTACTTTTTGACCCGCTTGCTCATATGTCCACGGCTTCTGTCACAAAGGATTGTGGGTCTGAATAGCCAGAAAACTTGACATACTATTTATGGTACATACTAAATATTTGTCTGGCATACTAACTAGTACGGTAGTATGGGTCTTTGAACGCACCCAGAGGTTATACATGCTGAACATCAGCATGTTAGCATTGTTATTGTAAGTAGCGTTAGCATGCCGACGTTAGCATTTATAGCTTTATGGGTCCCCGTTGATTTCGGATTTTTCCCTTCTGGATGTTCTCGGCAGGGTTGGAACCGCAGAGCCAGCAGGCAGCGCTTCTGATCATTTCTTTTTTGTTTTTACGGGTATAGCATTAGAATTCCGTGTGTGTTTTTGTTTTGTTCATTCACAGAGCGGCGGCTCGGGCTGAGCAGCAGGCTTGGCTGGCGTTAAATGGGAGAGATTGGGAGGCCAGGTGGATTATGGTTGGAGATGAGAGGTCTGAGGCAGGATGGATTAGAGGTTTTCATTTTAATGGAATCAATACGCCGTAAGTGTCATCTTTATCCAGCGCTGATGGGATCATTCCACTGCACTGGGAGGGCACCGTGACTTTTCTCTGTTTCAGCACTCGCCTTGTCATATCGAGACGGCCAACCGGCTCCACTAGTTGTCTTTCGGCGTGTCAGTTAGTCTGCGTACGAGTTCACCCGACCGCCCGTTGATGTGCACGGCCGTGTAATGTACACGTGTGTAACTGCGTCCGTGTTGTGAGTCGACAGGGGGCTCGCTGAGGAAGCGTCTGTCAGCGAGCGAGTGTGTCTGACAGCGTTAGCCAGCTCCTCTCTGCTCTTTAGGGGGTCAGCCGTGAAAGTTCCCCCACAGTTCCACTCCAGGCGTAGTAATACCGCTCTACGCCTGATCACAGCGCCCTCGGCTCGGGGGGGCTTCTTCATTTATCCAGGTGTGTCAGTCAGAATCGAGGCGGTCGATAACTCAATACCATATTTCATACCGCCGGCACAGTGCGTGCGGGACACCCTGCATGTTAGTGCCAGGAATACAACGAAATGCAGCCAATGAATATGCCTGTTTCTAGCTGTTTAGATTAATGCTCTTTACTTGTTCACTGATGTGTATAAAGTCTCATTTCTGCACATGGTGACGGCACTGATGTGGTTTCAGATCGAGGTTTTGCAGGAGTCCCACATGATGGTCCCAGACTGCCACCGACGTCTGACCGCAGCCCACGGGGATCTGTTTCAGTTATTAGTAAGTAAACCTCCCAACAGGACACATGTGTACTGATGAGACTCTCAATCAATTTATTTTGTTGCTGTTACTGTAACTAATTTACGGCCTTGTTGAACATACATGGTGTAAGATGATAGACACACGGCAACAACAAAATAGCGTAGCTTAACACAAAATGGGTTCCTCTCCCTGCCATCGAGCAGTGTACCTTTTTAGTCCTTTTATTTTCTGTTGTATATCTGAGAGTAACTGAATCTGATCTGGAACCAAGCTGGTCCTCATGGCTCGTTTGTAAGCAGGAGAACGTGGGCTTTGCTCAATACTTGACTGAACAGAACCTTTGTTCGTTAGCGGTGCTGCTAACGTTACCGTCCGTGCTTCAGAATGATACCGTGATATAAATGTTAGGCCATACCACGGGGGGGGGGGGGGGGGGGGGGGTTTCAATGAACTGCTCCAAGTATCACACGTTACACCAATTAACAGTATTTCAGTGTAAGCGTGCCCAGCGTGCGTCGAATCCCTTCAGGACTTCAGTTGATGTGTTGAGAACACAAGCATGCGAGTCTGCTGCTGGAGTGAGTCACTCACACGAGGGCAGAGGGAGCGAACCCTTATCACTCCTCCTCACTTCCTTCTTCCCTTTCAGACAGACATGCACACGCTCATCACAGCTCATTAGCAGCGCTGGCACTTTGGGTGACCACCGCAGGAACTCACTCTCTCACTCTGTCTCTCTCACTCTGTCTCTCTCACTCTGTCTCTCTCACTCTGTCTCTCTCACTCTGTCTCTCTCACTCTGTCTCTCTCACTCTGTCTCTCTCACTCTGTCTCTCTCACTCTGTCTCTCTCACTCTGTCTCTCTCACTCTGTCTCTCGCACTCTGTCTCTCGCACTCTGTCTCTCGCACTCTGTCTCTCGCACTCTGTCTCTCTCACTCTGTCTCTCTCACTCTGTCTCTCTCACTCTGTCTCTCTCACTCTGTCTCTCTCACTCTGTCTCTCGCACTCTGTCTCTCGCACTCTGTCTCTCGCACTCTGTCTCTCGCACTCTGTCTCTCGCACTCTGTCTCTCGCACTCTGTCTCTCGCACTCTGTCTCTCGCACTCTGTCTCTCGCACTCTGTCTCTCGCACTCTGTCTCTCGCACTCTGTCTCTCGCACTCTGTCTCTCGCACTCTGTCTCTCGCACTCTGTCTCTCGCACTCTGTCTCTCGCACTCTGTCTCTCGCACTCTGTCTCTCGCACTCTGTCTCTCGCACTCTGTCTCTCGCACTCTGTCTCTCGCACTCTGTCTCTCGCACTCTGTCTCTCGCACTCTGTCTCTCGCACTCTGTCTCTCGCACTCTGTCTCTCGCACTCTGTCTCTCGCACTCTGTCTCTCGCACTCTGTCTCTCGCACTCTGTCTCTCGCACTCTGTCTCTCGCACTCTGTCTCTCGCACTCTGTCTCTCGCCCTCACTCTCTCGCCCTCACTCTCTCGCCCTCACTCTCTCGCCCTCACTCTCTCGCCCTCACTCTCTCGCGCTCACTCTGTCTCTCGCTCACTCTGTCTCTCGCTCACTCTGTCTCTCGCTCACTCTCTCACCCTCACTCTCTCACCCTCACTCGCTCACTCTGTCTCTCGCTCACTCTGTCTCTCGCTCACTCTGTCTCTCGCTCACTCTGTCTCTCGCTCACTCTGTCTCTCACTCACTCTGTCTCTCACTCACTCTCTCACACTCTCTGTCTCTCAGTCCCTCACACTCTCTCACACTCACTCTCTCACACTCTCTGTCTCTCACTCTCTCACCCTCACTCTCTCACACTCTCACTCTCTGTCTCTCTCTCACTCTCTCACTCACTCTCTCACACTCTGTCTCTCACTCTCTCACTCACTCTCTCACACTCACTCTCTCACTCTCTCTCTCTCACTCTCTCTCTCACTCACTCTCTCTCTCTCACTCTCACTCTCCCTCACTCTCCCTCACTCTCTCTCTCTCTCACTCCCTCACTCTCTCTCTCTCACTCCCTCACTCTCTCTCTCACTCTCTCTCACTCACTCACTCTCTCACTCACTCACTCACTCACTCACTCACTCACTCACTCACTCACCCTCACACTCTCTCTCTCTCTCTCTGAGGGCATGGACTCGTACCGTACATCTCACTTACGTGACACTGACTGAAATGTGACCTCTGGCTTTAACTTTGTTTTACGACGACATCGACGCTTTTTGTTCAAGAAGAAGTTGAGGAGAATTGCGTATTAATTGTTAAGTAGTCGCAATTCCTCACTTTAGTGTGTGGGAGATGGCAATGAAACTAAGTGTGTGTGTGTTTGTGTCCTTCAGGAAACAGAAGAGGATTTGGGCGAATCAGAGGAGTACAAAGAGGCTCGAAACATGTTGGACTCGGTGAAGCTTGAAGGATGATTTCTGATCTGTTTCTGTTCTCACTGTGAGATTCACTCGCTTCTTTAATGTTCATTCCTTTCGTCGGACCCGCTTGGAGACGTTGAGGGCGAACTGAATCCGCCCAGAGTCTCCGTTGTTGATGTGATTATTTGCTCCTGTTTACCGTTGACGTGTGATCACACTCGGTTTATCACAGAGGAGGGTTTCTCTTTCTGTTCGTCTAAAAGACAGAATTAAACACACACACGCATGTTTGTCTTTTCTGCAATTATAGCCACTGTGGGTCCACTGCTGGATTGATTTGAAGTGGGAAGGCTTTACACTGAATGATGTAAACAGTAAAAAGAAAACTGTAGTTCTCCATGTTTACCGTAATACTTTTCAGAATGATTCCTTTTTGTATGTAAAGAGCCGCTTACGCCTGCAGGACGTTTATTGGCTCTAACCTTAGCTGACGATGCATCCCAGAATACTAACCGAAGCGGCAAGTACCGATTCTTTTCATTCTTTCGATTAATCGTTCTTGAAATGTCATGAACAACTTGTGTGTGCGAAACACAAATATATTCAACTTACAGTGAAAGAAAACAAATGATCATATTTGAGGAACTTAAAACAATGACTGGTTCTCTTTTCTTTTTTTTTCAATTATCAAAATTGTTGGAATGTGATGTTCTTTCACTCTATAACTGATGAATAAACTGATGGTTTCAGCTCCTAACTGATGGATTTAATCGAGTCTTGTAGAGCAGTGGAATGGAAGCCTGCCGTATGAGTTGTTACTTTGTCAGTTTAAAAGACAAACGTCGGTTGAGTCCGTGAATAATAAAACATTAACCGTTACATCTGTTCTCCAAATGGCCTAAAATAACGACGCCTTGCATTAAAGGCTGAGAGAGTCCTTCCTAAATAGTCGTACCAATAAACGAACTCAATTGCCAGACAAATTAAGGTTACATTTGACTTGATCCTTATTTTACAGATTTCGATAATTATCGGGATCACCCCCAAAGTCTCATTACCGCCCTAATGAGGCGCTGCTACTCCGTGACATCCACCCCGCTCCGTCTCGTTAAGGAAATCGCTCTTCAATGCTGATTATTTTATTTGGAGGTATAATTATATTTCTTTCGGATAAATCACGGCCTAATCGAGTCCGTGCAGGGGGGGGCAGCGCCGCTAATTGAGGCATGAGATGCGGCGGCGGGGCGCTACATCTGGGTTTATGTGACCAGAGGACCCCGTGCAGGCTGCTGACTGCGCTGAACACGTAGAGGCTGCTGGGTAACAAGTTTTCACATCCTACACTGAAGTAGCGGCAGCAGGACATGATGTATACCGCTGCTGCATTTCCTTATGTGAACGTATTATCAGCTAAATGTAACCCAAACTGCCAAAATAACAGCACTCATGAGGCAGCGGAGTGGCCTCTTTTCAGGGAGTTATATTTATTACGTAATTCGATTTTTATTGGCTACTAATGCGTGACTTTAAAAGCAGCATTTTAATGTTTAATTGGAGGAAAGTGAAGTGCATCTTATTTCATAAACTGATGTTTCTATAAGGTCTGAGTCTCTATATGTGTCAGATAAATGAATATTAAAAGCACAATTGTCTTAATCTGAAATGTAGTGGACTATAAAAAGCATAACAAAGGAAACACTCAAGTGCCAGTACTTCAAAATTCTCCTTGCATTAACTATTACTCACTCATTAGCTCATTTATTGGGGCTGCTGCTATACAAACAGAACTAGCTGCTTCAACCCCTCTGCTGTGAGAATATTTGACTCGTCTGCTGTGAATTATCAGAGAAACCAACTGTAGGCTTTCTGCAATTGGCACTAAATGAAGGATTTGATCTGTGTATATATAACCTCTGAGCAAGCTGACCTGACATTTCCAATCTCATGTGAGAGGATGTGTTTGCTCGAGTAATTGTATATCGGGCTTTACTTAAGTCATTTTATGGCACTTTTACGCCACAGTCCAGTAGAAAATAGTTAAATAATACACTTTTTAAAAGGTTACTCTGAAGAAAAGTATTTAAATATCTTATATTGAACATGTGAAATGATTCAAATAAAAAAATGAAACGTTAGGCCTTAAAAAGGGTTAAAATTTGAATGCATAAGTGTAATAATCTATTAGGATCTATAGATTATGGATAATATGTTAAGAGTTTATTGATATTAGAAATAGGCTTTAACTTTAGGGTGTAGTGCCTACAGGAGTCCTTATTTATGACGTGGAAGCGGCGCGTTGCCGCCTCCAGACGCGGAAGCGGCACAGAAACGTACAGATGCGTTTCTTCCGCACATCGTCCTTCTTTTCTGCCGCTAAAGTTGGTCCATGTCAAACTTTATATCTTCTGGTTGCGGGAGCAGCCCCCGCTGCGGCTGCGGCATCAGCTGCTCCCTTTGCCGCTTCAACACGGTAAGTTATTAGGCTGCTCCTCCATATAATCCCTCCATGACTGTCACCACACCGGCCCCATGAAACAAGAATCTCATTTGTTAAACTGGGGCTCGTGCAGATGGAAGATCGATTGTTTTTCTCCTTAGAAATCTCTAATTGAGTGAATACAGACTGCAAAGGCGGATCAGATGGGAGGAAAGGAGAGAGAACAGAAATCACTAAGGCCTCGTGGTGTGGAGAGGCTGTACATGTAAACCAAGAGGTCAGAGGTTCGAGCCCCGCCTGGTACCAAACTGCAACAGTCACACACCTGGATCTGGAGGTAAAACAAACTGCCTCAGAGGTTTCAACCTTGATGCACCATTCACATTTCAGTATCACACTCATATGTTGTTGTTTTTTCTTTATTAAAAGTCACTCCATCTCCACAGCGCGTGAAAGCGTCTACTTTCCGCACAGATGCACCGCATTAACTTGCAGGGGGCGAATTTGTTTGTCTATTTTTATTTATGTCATGGATGAGATGGATGTCAGCGCGTTAGTGGAGAGATGTAGCGAACTGCGCTGTGCTCCTTGTTTACTCTAATTACGGCCTTATCAAGTCAGCAAAACCAGGACCTTCAACACACACACACACACAATCTATTGACACTATTAAGTGAAATGATGCCTCTGAATTAGTTGAACTAAATGTATTGCATCTAACTTCCAAATTGGGTCATATTACAAAAATAACGATACTAACTTGTGTTTAAGTCTCTAATGCATTGAATCAATTGTTTTGTTATTCACGTTTTCCAAATAAAGCATGAAATACTGCCGGATTCAATCCATACAAAACTAAATAAATGATTTTACAGGCAGCAGCAAGCAAGAACATGTTTATTTTTTGGGTAAAAAACACTTATTCTACATAAACAAATAATTATAGTGCAGCTTTTTCCTCGGCTTGTAAATAATAAACGAAATATTAAACAAAACCAGACAAGATCATATTTGTTAATTCCTTTTTTTTTGGCCCAGTACAAATATCTCGCGCCTCCTGGCATCTCGTCCCTCTCTCTCGCCCTCTCTGTCTCGCTGTTTTGGGGTTAAATATGACCTGCTGCCACGAGAGGACTCATTCACTTCTGTTTGTACAGCCATAAAAGCGCTGAGCTGTCGGAGAGTCGTAAAGTGAAGCGCGCAGTCCATCATCCCGCAATGTGATGACTTTAAACGAACATTTATAGGCTTTCCGCGCGCCAACAAAAGCTGCTGCTGCGAGAATAAACGCTACATTTTGCACCTAATTATTAACACGAATAACACAAGACAATGTATGTATAATTATGTAAATAAATACGTTAATATGTCCTAAGAAATGCAGAATATCTTTAAATAACGACGCTTATTTACAGCCTTAAATCTACCTTAAATTCCAGCTTCTAAAAAAAAAAATAGAGAGAGAGGACAATAAATATCTCCACATCTTCTTCTCCTCCTCGGAAGAATACACGCAGACAATCTGCGCAAAGACACTCCGATGCGTCCGAGAGGAGAGTTCACCCGCACACGGCTCGCGCTCCATCCGTCCCTCCCGGTCTGTCCCCTCGTGCCACCAGATTGCAGACAAATAAAAGCCGAGCGGAGAGGCGTTAGAAGCCTGGATGGATGAAGCAGAAGCAGAAGCGGGTTCACGCTCGGACGCCTCCTTTGTGCCACTTCTTTTTTTTTTCCAGCACATAATACATTTTAAAAAAGCTGCTCGCTCACACAAACGTCCCGACATCTGTCTGAAGCGTGTCCGATTTAGTTTAGTCCTTAAATATTAAGGCGGACTGGTGTGTGTGTGTGTGTTTGTGCTAATTGAGTCTAATGGCGGTTTATTCAGAGATAACGGGAGCTCCTTACTTCTGTTTCTCGCATTGAGAATAAATCATTTCGATTTAAAGGCCTCCTCCGCGTGTTGCAAATGCTGGTGTTTTAACTGTGTCCCTTTCATGTTGAACTCCCTCCACTTTCCCTTCGAATTAATTCGCTCACACATCATTTGAACCAAGTCCCTCCCTTCTTGACAGTTGGGCCTAAATACTAGTAAATCACCGCTAATTTATACTGATCCGATATGTGGAATAAAGGCGTATAGATCCGGCGCTAATTACATAAAAGACTAATGGCCTTGCAAATGAGAGATTGGTTAGAATTATACAAAGTTTGTTATTTGGCTGACTGGGAAATCATATTAGAGGAGGTTCACTTGGTCTCCAAGAGGCATTTAGTGTCTTTAAAGAGGTCGACAATAGCGTCATGCAGACTAAAAAAAGAAGAATAAGCTTCACATTATAGAAGTTTGTATTCAAGGTGTTGCATCTGTTAATGCGGCCATGTGCTTCCTCCTCGTATATGAATAAACTCCCATATTCTAACAAAACAACACAGAGCAACATGCACAATTAAACAAATATTGTGGTGATCCAACATTTCTTGAACGGGTCGAAAGCTCTCACACAGATATTAAATCAGGTTATTTTATTGGATGTAATTTGGAGGAGAAATCAAAGCCAATTACAGGAATGAGGAGGAATGAACTTGTGGATGTGAGAGGATGGAGGAGGAGGATGGAAGGGGGGGGGGGTGCTGGGGGTCTCGGGCTAAAGCTGACATACCTCAGGCTTCAGCTCTGATTGGTCCTCGTTTGGAGAAGCTCATGGGTTCATTCCGTTGTTAAGCGCCTCCCCATTTCTCTAAACTACATTATAATGCAACGAACCTCCCTTTTAACCACAAACCGAATTTGCTTTCATTTAGTCTATATATATTTCTTAAATAGGTTAAAGTCATAGAGATATTTTTTTGTTGGGAATAGCACTTCGCTCTGGAGCGGTGCGCAATGCTATCTCATGCCGACCTCCTGGATGCTCGCCTCGGTGAGTTATCATCACCAAACTCCGGTCTTCAACTCTACTGTAAGCTGGAGGCACTTCTAATCCTAAATCAAGCTCTGAATGTTGTCAATTTGCTTCTTATTTCCTCTTAATGCGACCGAAGTGAGCTAAACTCGCTTAATTCATTGGAAAAGTAATTATTATTATTATATTACGCGTAATTTGATTTAACAATTTCCTAAGATATCGGTGTGATCGAATTGAATTTAGAGTATTTAAGGAGCAGATTGTAATGTGCATGCTGTAGTTGTCTCTCTAAGAGCTGCACGCGTTGATTGTGTTTTTAATATTTCTATCTGTGTTTTAAATGGATGATGCATCTTTTTTCTACTGCAGCAAAAATAATGTTTTGCATGAGAAGTATTTGCTTAACCTTGTGTCCCTTTTTTCCTCCCAGCAAAAAGTGTTCACTATTCAAAAATCTCACGCGCTGTGGTTTTGTCTCGTGCAGGGATGAAGGATGCCGCGGCGGAGCTCCTGGGCCACAGGGAGGCTCTGAAGTGCCGGCTCGGCGGAGGGGGCCCTGACCCCGGACACTCCGGTGGGGAGCTCGGCCCGGGCCAGGACGGCGTGGAAGGGACCACGATGCTCCCGGGCGATGATATCAGCGGCGGTGGCGGGGGAGGATCCAACGCGGTGCAGGTCAACAGCAAAGAGCAGGAGAAGCAGAACAACAACAACAACAACCAGTCTGGAGGAGGGCAGCAGAGCCAGAGCCAGAGTCAGAAACAGAAGCGGCACCGGACCCGCTTCACGCCGGCGCAGCTCAACGAGCTGGAGAGGAGCTTCGCCAAAACGCACTACCCAGACATCTTCATGCGGGAGGAGCTGGCGCTGAGGGTCGGTCTCACGGAGTCCAGAGTGCAGGTAGGAGGGCTGGATCCTGTTTAATCAGCGGTGGATGAGAGGAGATCATAGGGACTCGTGTTCCGTTTGATAAAGATATAATAATCCAAAGCAGCATCCAATACACGAGCCACAGCTGAGGTCCGAATAAATCCGCGTATGAATAAAAAAAATCATTTAAAAACTCAAAAATTCGGACAAAATAAAAACCTTCTTTATTGTAATAAATATCATAAAAGCAGTTTTTTATTCTTTATTTTTGTCTTATTGTGTTCTATTATTGAGCATTTGTATTTAAATGACTGACATTTAAAATCATATAAAATGATTAATTTCTCAGAAATAATAAAAGAAAACTTGCTTTTAGAAAATTGCCATTTGTTTTTTTAATGGATGTAGAATTAAATGTTCTGATTTCAGCCGTCGGTGTTTGGATTTTATTACTGGAGAATTTAAAAATACTTTTATATTTTAATAACATCTGATGTCTTAATATAAGTTATTTCAGTTCAGCACAAATAAACAACTTGAAGCTTATTCATCGTCTTCAGTAGCTTCCGGTTACACTGAAATAATAATCTACAACATAAAACACAACTATTAAAATACAAAACACACATTTTCATTATATTCCAGAATGTTACTTTATTTTATAGGAAAAAAAAAAAAAAGTATACTATAACAGCAGAATTTTCATTTTATTTTGTTTGTTATTACGTTGAACTTTTATAAATGAGCCAACAGCCAATAAGAAATAAAGTGTATCGGTGTGTGTGTTGTGCGGGTTGAGTGCCTTGCCCAAGGGCAGTGACTCAGAGATTCAAACCTGCGGATTAAGACACACACACACACACACACCATGCACATAGCGAGCAGTTATTAGTATAAGTACGTTTAGTTACAACACATCCTCGTCCTCTCACTTCACCAGATTTCATTCTTAAAAAAAAGAACAATAAAAAAAAACGTATGCTTATTATATTTTATTATATTTAGCTGCAGCAGCTCGTTTTACAGAAAGGTGTTTTTACTCCTGGTGACTTTATTCTGCCTGATTCAGAATTGGCCCTTTATCCACGTTCTGCGTCCTGAACCGACGGGGAAATGATGATTACATCTTAATTACACTCGTTTAAATCGCCTTCAGATAAAAGCCGCTCTGCACCGATATGAACCTTTTAAACGGACCTGACTCTCGTGTCAGTGTGCGGGTTCCTCGGTGATGCCCTCAGTGACTTCTATAGTCTGCAGATAAAACATCCACCACGTTGGGGCTCATGGAGCCGCCGCCTTATTAACTACAGCACTCGAAGCTGCTCACATGTGAAATAAAAGCCGAATAATCATTATTATTATTATTATTGCATGGGTCGATTCGGTTTATATTTCCATATAATACGAATTAGTGAAATGACGCACGTCTGCTGTGATGAGAATAAGAAGCAGGTCCAGGATCTTCTACGTCTTAATGCCGCACGCGCTGAGGGAGCACTCTGTCTTTTAAACGGAATGAGAAATTGGGTTTTCTTTCTCTTGAAGTGTAATGCATTTCAGGCCGGATTTCACGGCTGGCTACGTGGAGAGAGGAGGTGGGAGGAGGAGGGGGAGAGTGAGATTGTCCCGTTCTTATTACTGCGCCTCCACTTTCTCAAGCAAATCTTCACATTAATCATATATAGACGCCCCGCGCGCGCTTACAACCAAACGTACAGAGAGCTCAAGGACCTCCACGAAAGAAAAAGTGTGTTTGTCACAGCAATAACAGTATCTGTATCATGAGGGCGCGTGGTGTTCAGTGGCTCCAAACAGTCATTTGCGGTCAAATTATGTTTTTAAAAATGTTGGATTTTGTACCAAAAAATACTTTCGTTATCTATGAAAAATCGAAATAATTACACATATAACTATAAATGGAAATGCCGATTTATTGAAGCAAAAATGATTTACAAAAAATAGTTCCCTATATTGTTGCACTGTCTGAAGTCTGAATCCTCCAGAGTCTACGTGTTATTCCTTTATTTGTATTAATTGGAGACTTTTATATATAAATGATAACAATGTAAATGGCATGTTGTCACGAGCTGATAAGATCCTGAAAACATAAATCAGTGTTTTCTGCAGCAGATTTATCGCTGCTGGTTCACATGATCGTGATGATCACAGGCCGATGTCACAACCTTTTTTATGTGCACTCGGCTCTGACAACATGACCTGAAGATGCACCATCACGTCCGCAGCTCCTATAACTCATCATCGTCTCTGTCCCGCTGCAGGTCTGGTTTCAGAACCGACGCGCCAAGTGGAAGAAGCGCAAGAAGACCACCAACGTCTTCCGGTCTCCGGGGACCCTGCTGCCGACGCACCACGGCCTGTCTCAGTTCCCGTCCGCGGCGGCGGCGGCTGCGGCCATGGGCGACAGCCTCTGCTCCTTCCACGCCAACGACACCCGCTGGGCCACGGCGGGGATGCCCGGCGTGTCTCAGCTGCAGCTACCGCCGTCTCTGGGCCGCCAGCAGGTCATGGCGCAGTCCCTGTCTCAGTGCAGTCTCGGCGCCGGTCAGCCGCACAACTCCATGGGTCTGTCCAACATGTCGAACGGCTCCGGGCTCCAGTCGCACCTCTACCAGCCCACTTTCCCCGGGATGGCGTCCCTGTCGGGCCCGACCAACATGACCCACTCGCCTCAGCTGTGTAGCTCCCCGGAGAGTGAGGTCTGGAGAGGGACAAGCATCGCGTCGCTGCGCCGCAAAGCGCTGGAGCACACAGTATCCATGAGTTTCACCTAGTGACGAAGGGTGCACGCGCGAAGAGCTTTTTTCTTTCACTCGCACAGAGATCTTCTGCGTTCAGTTCTTCTTCATCCAATCCATCCAAACGGCGCACCGGGAGAAATACAACCAGGATACTTGATCAAATAAGAAAACGCACAGCACATCTGGTATTTTATTTCCTCCCCAAATCACAACCAAGAGGGAACACTGCAGCGGCTCCCCCGGCCTGTTGGACTGGTTCTGTTTTAAGCTATCATTTATTATTTCGCATGTAGCCTATGGCACCTATTTATTTATCTATTTAAATGAACTTATTTGTTCTGTATTTATTTATTTATGCGGCTCATGCGGGCCCTTGAGGCTTTCAGTGAACTTTGCTTGGTGACTGATTTTTTTGAAGACAAATTCTGGGGATACTTTGAAATACAAAAACTCGGTTATGATGCCTTTTTTCCCCACGTGCTGCACAGCACGCGCCTCTAAAGGGGGATGCACAGTGGACCTGCAGACACCTGGAGGTTTAAAGGAACGAGAAAGATTCACCTGGAACAGGACATCATGAAGAGGACTTGACTGCATGTGCTGTCCAAGGCAACAAAAAAAAATACAAAACAAGGGAAATACTATAAATTAAGACATGGAAGCTGACTTCACTATAATCTGTTATATAGGATGTTTTGTGTAGCGGAAGCACTCTTGTTCCCATTTGGTCAGTTTGTGATAACTTCTGTTTCCAAAAAAAAGTATGTGCTTATTATGAAATTATGACTTTCTTAAATGTTTGAACCATTTTGTTTCATGGACATGTTTATATCAATTAAATGTAAATGATCAAATAAAAATCATTTTCAATTATGTCACATCATGAATCAAACCTCCTTTTTTTGTATCTGCAAAAAGGAAAAAGGTCCACTTGTCCTGTTTTTAACTTCTCCAAAGAAATCCAAACGGTTTTTAAAATGGATTATTAAACTTCTAACGTGCACAGAATTCGTGAAGCAACACTTCATCATGTCGGTTTAATCTGTGACATCATGCGATGAGTGATGTCATCATCAGTCAGAGAAGACATGACGATGACTTCTGCAGCCATGATGGTGGAAATACGTTTAAAAAGATCAAAATAAACTAAATTAAACTAATAAAGGGACATTTGAGCAGTATGATTGTGTTCATGAGCACGAGGCTTTAATCAGAAACCATCTGCAGCTGTGCTTTGGATGCTACTGAATAATTCACTATACTTCTGAAGGAAATACTGCACTTTTTTACTCCTGGACACATTTTATCTGACAGCTTCTACTTGGCAAAGTTCTATTTTACATTTAAAGACATATGAGCGGTTTATAAAATATGCATCAAAGATGCATTGTTGAAGATTAAACCACTTAATTAGCCGCACATCAATCGGCTACAGCTTTAAAATGCTGCTTACATGTTAAGTGTAAAATGATAATCAGATATTATAATATATGAAAGACCACTTTGAAATTTGAGTCATGAGAGCTTTTGCTATTTTAAGTCCATTTTGCTGATAATACTTCTGCACTTTACAATTATCATTTGAATGCATCACTTCCACTTGCAGTGCAGTACTTTTACACAGTAATATAGTTCTTTAATTAAAGAGTCGTCTTCCTCCTCTGGCTCTGCTTGTTTCCGTGTGTTTGCTCCTGAAAGCAGTTTTGTGAAATCAAACCTTTTTAACCTTTTTAAAGAATCACATCTGATCTGATCGATACAGCACAAATAAACGGATCAACATCCAATCATGCATTTCTTTTCTAAGTGGAGTGTGATTAAAAAAAATAAAATATAGGTCATCAAGGAGCAGCTCACACACAAAAGGCTCAATTTCCAATTAATTATTTCGGCCAGAATCAGAGGTGTCAAACTCAATCGCAGTGAGGACCCAAAGGTGCTGATCCTCATTTTATTATCTTTTAGCTGAAAACACAAAATATTAATCACAAACCTGCTTCATACAAAAGCCTGAAAGGAGATAACTTCAGGAGCTTTGAATACTTAACTCCATGTTTGACAAAGCTCTTGATGACATTTCTACAGTTTATATATTAGCTTTTATAACTTTGGCTCCATTGTTTCGTCCCTTGAGTCAGCGTTGGTTGGGCCTGAAGACTACAAGTCAGAAATTGATTCCAAATAAATAAATCTGGTGTTGTTGAGTTAGAAAGGAGTGAGACCTCCGTAACTCATCTCTGCTGCAGGCCAGAGGCTCCGGGCTACGTTAGCCGCTGCTAGCACAACCCATCAGAATCTCTTGAGTTGCATCGTGGGTAATGTAGGCGGTTTTGACGAGGGAGAAGAATGCGTCGAATAAAATAGATATCTCTGGTTCAGCTGAATTGATTTTAATACTTAAAAAACTGTCCCGCATGATTACAAGGATGTTCTAGAACAATGCTACAGGTTTAATGTGTATGTCACCTTTAAGACTTTTTTTGTTTTTGTTTAGGATTTTGGCAACATCTAGTGGCGATATTACAGATTGCAAACAACTGAAACTTCTCCCGCGTAATAAGCGCGTCGGAGAACTAAGGTGGCCGACGTGAAAACGTGGATGTCGCTCTTGAGAGCCGGTGCTTGGTTTGTCCGTTCTGGGCTACCGTAGGAACATGAAGAGGACCGGCTGCGTATGCAGATGTAAACGGCTCATTCAAAGCTCACCAACACACAACGATTCTTATTTTCACGTGATTATACACGACTGGAAACATAGTTATTAATAATAAATTACACTTTTGCTACTATACGACACACTGAACCTTCAACCAATGAACAATGTTTTAAAGAAGTGGTTTGTTTACACACCTCATTGTGCTTTAAAACCATTTTTGCCACTGGCTCCACGTGGATACATTGTTTTAGAGGTTTCACAATAACAAGCAGAGATCAGAGAGACATAAATTATCTACACGATTCATAAAACTATATATATTTTAGTTGGAATTAGATCGTAAGCAACGGGGGAAAGCATGAAATTAAATAAAAATAATAATGAATTCATCCTGTGACCCTGGAAGGGGTCTTGCTCCCCATGTTAGAAAGGACTTCTCTGCTTGTTAACCTTCTGTTATTGACAAAAAACGATCATCTTTTGACTCATTTTGGATTTTTATTTAAAGTGCTGAAACAATGTGAAGTCCTTTGAAATAAATCCCTCTTCATGTGTTCAGTGAAAGTGCAGAGCGTCGATGTCTGGATTATAATCACAGAGAGAAAGAGATCGAGGCGAGCGGGAGGCACACGGATAAAGATTCTTTGCAGTCATAGCGACAGATGTGAAATAATATTACATAAATGTAATAATTTGTTTCACTATCACACAGGTTAATTAGTTTGTGGAAATGGGTAACCTATTTCTCATTGGGTAATTTGTCACACACTGACGAGGTAGCCAATCAGTGACCCTGCTGCTGGTGGGATCATTTCTCCCAGAATGCTGTGCAGCGAGTGTGTCGCGGACAAAATGTGAGAGCGAGCCAATGTTTGCCTCCTATTTATTCCACACAAATAAATGAAATCAGTCAATAAACCATCCAAGGGTGAATATGGCTCTCTATCCGGGATTATGAATGAGAGCTCATTAATTGTCCTGTGTGTGTGTGAGAGAGAGACGATGTGTGTGTGTGTGTGTGTGTGTGTGTGTGTGTGTGTGTGTGTGAGAGAGAGAGAGAGAAAGAGAGAGAGAGAGAGAGAGAGACGATGTGTGTGTGTGTGCGAGAGAGAGAGAGAGAGAGAGAGAGAGACGATGTGTGTGTGTGTGTGTGTGTGTGTGTGTGTGTGTGTGTGTGTGTGTGTGTGTGTGTGTGTGTGTGTGTGTGTGCGAGAGAGAGAGAGAGAGAGAGAGAGAGAGAGAGACGATGTGTGTGTGTGTGTGTGTGTGTGTGTGTGTGTGTGTGCGAGAGAGAGAGAGAGAGAGAGAGAGAGAGAGAGAGAGACGATGTGTGTGTGTGTGTGTGTGTGTGTGTGTGTGTGTGTGTGTGTGTGCGAGAGAGAGAGAGAGAGAGAGAGAGAGAGAGAGACGATGTGTGTGTGTGTGTGTGTGTGTGTGTGTGTGTGTGTGTGTGCGAGAGAGAGAGAGAGAGAGAGAGAGAGAGAGACGATGTGTGTGTGTGTGTGTGTGCGAGAGAGAGAGAGAGAGAGAGAGAGAGAGAGAGAGAGAGACGATGTGTGTGTGTGTGTGTGTGTATGGTTATTTTGTTCATATTTATATTTCTGTAAAATAGTCTAATAAAATCATGTGAATTTATATTTATGAACAAGCATCAGGCTACTTTATTAGAAATCAAAATAATTCAAGGTTCCATGTTTGTCTTAACAAAATGAAATATATTCACCGTCTTGACAGAACAATACAGAGTAAAAATAGATATAATGTGTTAATTATGAGCTTTAGATGTGCTGATAGGCAAACTCTGTCACTTTTAGCCAGCAAGGCTTTTACATTTTATTCCTATATTTGTACTTCTGCGCTTCTATAACTAGCATGGTTTTCTTTTCATGCTATTTATTGAGCATTGGGAGCTTGAGATCCATTGTTAACATGCTTAATTATTGTGCATGTGATAATAACTATGTCGAAACTTGAGAATTTGGGGAAATTGCCCATTTTGCTGTAACACTCTCACAAGCGTTAAACATGAAGCTATAGAGCTAGCTGCCGGTTAGCTTAGCTTAGCATAAAGGGATCTCTTCAGGGCGGTTTGGAGATACAAAAAGTACAACAAACTGTTTTTATGCAGCTTTCAAATGGACATGAGAGCATTGTTTTGACTCGTCCTTTGAGTAACACTAACGTTACCTGTTGTATAATGTCTGTCTTTGAGCACATTTTGTTTTTATTGATTTATAGAAAAATATCAATTTCTTTGGTTTTCCTTCGGTGTTTGTGGCTTCGCATCCACGTTGTGAATCCAAATTCATGAGAACTTTAATTTTATTTGACAGGCAGACTCCAGGAGTGTCTTGGTGATTGTTATGCCAGATGGCGGCGAGAAAATTCCATCTGAAGGTTTTTTTATTAATTTCCGTTAAAATGGAGCGTAGGCTCGCCGACGCCGCCTCCGCTCCCCCACTGACGAGGCTGACTGACATCTCGCTGCTCCCTCCATTTGTCATCGTTTGAAAAGGTCTTAATTGTATTACATGCAAATGAAGAGATTTGATTTTTGCCCATTATCTATTCATAAGAGAAAATGAACAGAACATTAGCGGGTCACCATGAGGGAGGGAGGGATGGGAGGGATGGGAGGGATGGGAGGGAGGGGTGAGAGACAGGCAGCGATGATCAGTTAGACAGCAGGAAGATGATACAGAGTAAAAAGAGAAGTGGCAGCTTTACATTTCGGAGCTTGTGGGCCTCCTAACTTGTTTTTTAGGGTTGTACTAAAGCGATCCTTCCACCCCCACGTCTAAAGCGCGTGTCTGCATGTGTGTGTGTGTGTAATAGGTCAAGGCTGATAATTAACCTATGATGACTGAAACACAGCAATTACAGTCATACTCATGTGACAAATCAAAGTGACAAGCTCGAATACGCTCAGGCTTCTTCTCTGGTCATCTTCAGACCATCACCCTCTGGATTATGTGTCATATATATTCCAATCAGATCCACATGCACTGTGTTTTAATTAGGTCTTATGGCACCATGCAGGTTTAAAGGGCCAGGTAAAGAAACACTGTTTTCACTGGAACTACTTTCCACTGAACAGAGGTATATTGGCAGAAATTAAATATCATGTTATTAATTATGTTTTCTTAAGAATCTGTGTTTTCGTGAGCTCAGAATGAGCCGTTGATATCGACACATGGAGCAGGTCCTCTTCATGGAGCTGGCCGCCATGTTTCTACAGTAGCCCAGAAAGGACAAACCAAACAGCGCTCTGGAGAGGGACATTTGGGTCTAAGCTTGAAACAAAAGGCGTGTCAGAACAGCGTCTTTCCAACATCAGGAACAGGAAGTGGGCCCGCGTACGAATGATTTTCACTACATTTCGACAACCAAACAATCCGAAAAAGCAGGTCCACTTCTCCCCAGAATGTTTCCACGAGTTCCAAATCTTTTTCTTTCGGTACGTACTGTAACTGCAGTATGCATACATTTGGTACACACTACTCCCTCATGACATTGCATCTTGAACTTTGCCTGATTTAGCTGATATATCTGAAACCTTGTATTTGTGACTTGATTTTGAAGAGTTATTTGTGGAATTAATAAGATTAGGATAGGAAAGTAGGGCAGTATTGGTACAAAAAAGAAACATGAATCATTAAGCTGTGGACTTCTGATGCTTCCTGGCGCGTTGAGGTCTGAGTGCAGATCTCTCGTGAGCCACGAGGCCTCGCCAGGTAAAGCAGGACACAGTGAAAGCCTGATGAAGAGGGACAGTGAAGTGTGTTGGTCAAGTATCAGACTCTCTTCTACACGACCCCTCCAAACAGCGAGGGAGGGAGGGAAGCCCGTTATCGAATAATGTTGTTGGCCCGTTGTTAAATTACAGCTTAATTCCTTTTCCATCATAATAACCATTTGTTTTCCTTACAGTGTGGAGAACGGGGACATCAGGAGGGAAGAGGGAGCAGGCAGACTTTCTCTTTTTTTGCTCTGACTCTGATCTTTAGTGCTCGGAGTGTTTTGGTGGCCATCGCATCATGACTTCACCTCTTAGCTGATTCCTGCCATTGGTCATATTTGACACCTCGTCTGCACCGGACCGAGCCGCTGCACTCGAGATCCACTTACTTTTCCCTCCCATTTGTTCCCAGTGAACTCCTGAATGCTTCCCTGTCTGTGCTCGCCTGGTGTTTATCTTTTCTCTCATCTTCACCCTGTAACGGCTACATTTTACTTTTCCCAACTCATTTCCTGCTGCTCGTGGCAATGTTGGCCTTTTAGTGGGTCAGTTGTTCAGTTTGGTCCTGAATACTTCAACAACTGTTGGATGGATTACAATACAATTTGGTACAAACATTCATTGTCCCCAGAGGATGAATCCCAATGTCTTTGGTGATTCCTTGACTTTTCCTCGAGCGCCACCAACAGGTCATATTCTTCACTTATTCTGTGAAATATCTCAACATCTATTGGATGGACTGGTGCATAATTACCTGCAAAACGAATGATATTCATCCTTACTTTGTGTTTAGTGCTAAGTAGTAAATGTTAGGACGATAATAAACTAAGATGTTGAACATGCAAAACAAGCTTAAAATCTGCATGTTAGCCATCTTTTGTATGAGTATGTTCTCATGCCGACATTAGCGTTCAGCTAAAAGCATCATTGTGCATCTATAAGTACAGCCTGGATCACATTATTTCGCATTAATTATATACTGATTCACATCTCTGGAGTCTACATATTTGACCTCTTCATTCAGATGTCTGACAGACAGTTAAACAAACAGAGCATCACACCATCCCCAAATCTAAAGAAACCCATTCACTCCACCTCAACCAATCCCCTCCTCCTTTCTCTAGCTGCCCTTGAGCTTTTCTATTACCGCATGGAAAGCACCTCGCAGCCCCTGACAAGCGCGGCGGATCGACACTAAATCAGAAATCAGTGCCAGCCGCAGATCTGAGCCACCATGAAGGTCACAGGCCCTACACTGCGCGTCGTCTCAATCGTGGGAGCAGGAGTAGACACAGCTAGGGGTGGTGTGTGTGTGTGTGTGTGTGTGTGTGTGTGTGTGTGTGTGTGTGTGTGTGTGTGTGTTAACAGGGGAGACACCGAGGGGAGGAGGAGGAGGAGGAGGAGGAAGATATGGAGGGAGAGCAGGTCAACATTAATGCAGAAGTCACGGGATGGAGGAGAGAGAAAAAAGGAGAAGTAAGAACAACTGCAGAGAGTGTTTTGAAATCACACAACAGAATCAAATGATTTGATTTTGTCTTTCAGGACGTATAATTTTGATAAATGAAAAGAGAGCAATTTAGCAAAACATACTTGTTTTGTCTGTCTAAAGGAGGATTGAACCTGGCTCTGCTCTCATGGGATTGTTACACACTGCCATCTAGTTGTTTAAAGGAGAATGACACCTCAAAACAGTTCTTGTTATTTCTCTTGGACGTTTGAGTTTCTCTGCGCAGAATGAAGAATGTTTTAGACAAGAAGACTAAACGCTAAAGAGTTCATCTGTGCTCTCCTTATATCTGTGAATGTATTGGCAGGATTGTTATAACTAATTGTGGTTCAATCAATATGTAAATTATACAAGTATGATGTAGAAACTTGAATCCTCCCGTGCACTAAACAGATAATAGACTTTTGGGTGTGTTGTAATAATTTGAGCTACTTTTTGTACCATTTTGATGGTTTCCCCCAAAATTAGGCTAAATTCCAAGACGCTTCTTCATTCCCTCAAGTCGTGTCTTGTAGTATGATTGAGACAGTGCCCTGAGTTCAGTGACTGAATTAACTTATAACCACTGAAATTAAATGACATTTCAGTTTATCTTTTTGTCTTTTCATGTTATTAATTATAATTATATTAAAGATTTGTAAAAAGAAGATTTTAAGTTTTTATTTTATTTGCTTAATTATACTGATAACTTTTTCATTGTTTATTTTTTACTTTTATTGATTGATTTTTTATTGATAAAAAAAGATTTTTGTATAAAAAAATAATATCATTCAAAACAAAGTATTTTTCAAAGAATATCTTGTATTGTATTTCTTTTCAAATATATGTTAAAGCAAGTCTGGAGTGTTATGTAAACAGGATAAATAAATATCTATCAATAAAATGTTTTGGTACAGCGGTCCAAATTTTAATCGGCCTGAATGAATTTCGTCCAACCAAAGCTTCCGTAGTTTGAGTCACATGAGTGAGTTGTTGTGGTCGTGATAGCACAAACATGAAGCTAGCTCACGTACTGCTGCACTAACGTTACATTTTGGGGACGTTACCCGCTCAACATAACGACGTGGCTTCACGTCTCTTATACCGTCTCACGTTAACCGATAATAAACGATGCTTCGGTGGATTCTAGGTGGTCGAGAAGCTCAGGGTTCAGTGGAGGTAAGATGTAACGGCGGCTAACGTTACCTAAAGCTAATGTATGCTAGCTGTTTCATCACGTGTCTTGTTTATATTATATTATTCCATTATTTATCTCTCTTCTATGTGTTGTAATATTGGTTTCAGCTGTATGTATTACTGCAAGAACAGCTTCGTAAGATTGGCGACAGGTGGTGGAAAGTAACTAAGTACATTTACTCAAGTAACGCTACTTTACTCGAGTATTTCAATTTGATGTTACTTTATTATTCAACCCTGCTACAATACTTTACTATTTACTCCTCTACATGTATGTGCTCTGTAGTAAGTCAGCAGAGAGCAGATACAACACTAGATATTGTTATAAAGTGAATAAAAACAACAACATTATTATGACATTTGTAAAAGTAGCTTTACTGCAGCTGGCTACAATGTTACAATGCTGGTAACGTTGTTGCATAGTGAGTACTTTTACAGATAGTACTTATGCTTTTTACTGATGATTTGGAATGCAGTACTTTTACTTATAATTATAAATTGTGGTACAAATACTTTTTCAAGTGAAATGTCTTCATTCAATCTGTCAAACCCAAAAGAGGCTCAACATGACTTTGTTTCAAATGAATTATCATCAGATTAATATGTTTATGCATGAATATATTTACCTCTTTCATCTTTCAGCAACTTCTTTGAATGTATTTCTGATGTAAATTCTCGTAAGATCAGGCAGGTTGATCGTCTCCAGCTTCCTTTTGTAAAAGTACTTGTACAACAACACAAGTACTCTGGTCTGGGATGCCATCATGTTATCAATAGCTGGTTTTATTCTGAAAAATGTTAAATGGAATTGTCATCACATTAATTCATGCTGTCTAATGCGTTCTCAATTATGTCTCGTTCTTTTTGTCATAACTTTTTTTAAATGTCATGATTATTGTCCGTTTATTTTTTTTTTGGAGGTTGAGACAATTTTAATAACTTTATATACAAGCTAAATCTGAGGGGCCGTGAGATGATTAATATCGTAACACAAAAGAGAGTTCTGCTACAGAAATTGCTGTTAATTCCTCTGACTTTTCTATAATCTTTGTTTTTTTGTTTGAAATATTGGATAATATACATCTGTGGTCCTCCCAAAAAAAACATAATTTGAGAAGTTTAGAGGGGAAATGACTCGTCGGTGAAACTGTTAAAACCTCATAGACATCTGAAGCACGTATGAATTGAATAAGCTTAAATTGTTTTATGCTGTCATGTAAGTGAAGTACAGTAAAAAGTACAATAATTCCCTCTGGAATCTGTACGAGTATAAAATAGCAGAAAATGGAAATACTTCAATAAAGAACGAGTCTCTTGAAATTGTAGCAGCACAACACTTGAGTAAATGCACTTTCCACCACAGCCTGCTCCTCTCAGAGTCCACTGTCAACCTCTGCACCTCAGCCTGTTTGTCTCACTACTTTCCCTCTTATGTCTGCAGAAAAGCTCCGTGTTGTGCATCGGAGAGGAACAGCCCAAAAACTGGTTCACTGAGCTGCAGGTGCTGAAAGGACATTTTGACATTGTTCGATTTCTGGTGCAGATTGATGACTTCAGGTAAGCAGGACCCCCCCCCCCCCCCCCCCACCCCCCCTCTCTCTTTCTAACTCCTCTCCTCTCTACCCTTGGCTGGCCTCTATCCCTCTGTGATTGACAGGAGATCCTCACCTACAGAAAACCTACAGAGCATGACAAGAGCCCAATCATCACCACTATGTGATTGTGTGTGCACAGTACAGTACAACCAGAGCCTTTTAATGCTGTCCATGCACACGTGCACGCACACGTATAAAGGTTTTGCACCTGCTCTCTTCCCTGCGCTGCTGTGTGGAAGCATGCTGCACACTGGCATGGTAGAGTGCTTCTGCATAAGTGGTCAGATTGGGATTTATATCAGAACTAAGTGTGTGTGTGTGTGTGTGTGTGTGTGTGTGTGTGTGTGTGTGTGAGAGAGAGAGAGAGAGAGAGAGAGAGAGAGTGAGAGTCAGGAGGTGGGGGTTGCTTCACGCCTGGTCTCCTCCAGTAATAACCCCGTCCTGTGGGTCTCGTCCTCTCCGCACACAGGTCCACAGTCGGGGGCAAAGGGCAGAAAATTCTCTCCAGATTGCTTTTGAAGTCCGAAAAATGTATCCTCCCCAGTTCCTCTCTTCTCGTTTCATCTCTCTCTCTTTTTTTGTTATCCGGCCATCCTGTCTGTTGATTTTGGGAACGGGTAGTGTGGATGCTGGAGGGTCAGAGGGCAAGTGAGAGTGGAAAGCCCCAGGACAGATGTTTTGTTAAGATTTCTCTGGAGGAGATGGACTTACGGGAAATGATTCCGCCCGCAGACGGAGAATAACTCTGTGTGTTTGACTGCGTGTAACATGAGGCCTGCCAAGTGCACTGAAGTATTTCTGTCACGTACGAGTCTCACTCGCGAGAAATAAACTCATCTTATGTTTTCCAGATGTGCCTCAGCAGGTGATGACGGCCTTGTGTTGGTGTGGAATGTTGAGGTAATATGCTGCAAGTTGATTAAGACGGTGCATTGTGAAATTGTACACAACACAGCGGTGCTAATTGCTTTTTTCTTTCTTCTCTGTCTGACTGTTAGACCGGGGAGAGGCTGCAGGAGCTGAGGGGCCACTCCCAGCAAATAACAGCCATAACCACCTTCACCTGTAATAACGGAGCCACGTCGCACACCTCGCTCATCACAGCCTCGTCAGACCGAAGTCTCAGTGTATCCTCAGACACAAAGACGGAGCGAACACCGCGACATTCAAACACGCACTGAAATCATTCACACGTTGCTGTTGTGTTGAACTTCAAGCTTGAGTTTCCTTAACGTGACTCGTCAGCTGTGGGACCCTGATACAGGCAACAGGGTTCAGACCATTTCAGACCTTCAGTCTTCTGTGAAGGTAAATGTGTTAGTTTTCCTTTTCTTTTTGATTTTGTCGACACTTCTGCTTTGTGCGGTTTCTGTATTACGGAATGTTCCCTGACAAGATCATGTCTGAAATGCATAATTTAAGCAAATGTATCGTATTTTAAAAATGCAAACATATCAAGTATTTAAAGTAGTTTTGAAGGTTATATCTGCACGAATGGACCTTGCACACATAGAACATATACAGTGCGGCTTGGTCCTTCACAAGTTTGTATTGGCAGGATGTATAATATACTAATTAAAATGTTTGACACAAAGGTTGTTCTGCCAGTTATGATTTAAGATAAAAATGGTAATTGCCTCCTCTTGATCTCACATTAAGGTTAATTACAGCATCCTAAGGCTAATTGTATTTGGTTCATTTTCTTCGCTGATAGTGTGTGTGTGTGTGTGTGTGTGTGTGTGTGTGTGTGTTATACTCCCTCAGTGTTTGCTGGTGCAGGAGCGGCTGTGTGTGTGGGTCTCCGGCGGTGAGGAGCTGTGTGTGTGGAACAAAGACTTCCAGCTGCAGTGTCAAACACAGAACCACAGCGACACCGGTGAGGAGAAACAACTGTCACAATAAACCTCTCGCGTGCTTATTGTTGCACCAACTAATCTCACACCCAGTTTGCACACAAACTGATTAATTGTCACTCTGTTGTTGGCATTTTGCAGGAATAACTGCTTTGATAGAGCTGCCCAAGAACTGCATAGCTGCTGCTGTGGATAAAGAGATAGGTAAGAGACCGGATTGATGCTCAATATGTGCAATAAGATGAGAACGACGTGTCTTTAAAGGTATTATATGTAGCAATTTACATATTAATCACTTTGTATTAGGGATGTCCTGACCAAGCTTATTTTGTCTGCATGCAAGATGCTCCTTAAGTTTGTTTTTATTTTTTAATTATTGTTTTTTAAATAATGCTCGCTAGTTATCACTAGCAAAAGGCTATCTGAGTGGATGCGTTAGCTAGCGAGCTTACTAAATTACTTCACCAGCTAACACGATCCATGATACTTATTTATTGTGACAAATGGTGTTGATTTTAGCCAACGGTACAAAGTAAACGTGTGTAATTCTTAATTTCTTTCTAATAGCCAAGAGCGACAGGGGCGCCCAACTAGCTAACTGCAACCTAAGCCAAGCTAAGTTTAGCCAGCTAGCTGTGAAATAGCTACGTGGCATAGATCTGACGTTTATAACGTGAGCTATTATAGCTAATAAAGTCATCAGCCAAAGGCAAGCTAGTTAGCATCCTGGAACCAAAGGTCCAAATAAAATATAGTAACATTATAGATTGGAGCATTTTTTTATATGATATATGATTGTCATGTTATGTCATGTCACTGTTTTGGCCGGTGACCAGGATGCTCGCTAGCACCGACAACAGGATGCTAACTGCAGTTCACTTAACGGCCACCGGTGTCAACGCTAACAAGGATTCCACAGAGCACCTTTAAAGAACGTTGACCATTATTTTTTCTGCAGTGATCTACAGGCTGACGGTCTCCACTGATTCCTCCATGTCGGTGGCTGAGATCCGCCGTCTGTCCGACCACCAGGACAGGATTCGAGCTCTTATCAACGTCAATGGTCAGTCTGTCAGGAAACTCTGACTCATCGATGACAATCGAAGATACTGAGAAACTGCATGTCCCTTTGGTTCACAAGACTTAAGTTCCACGTCTTCCTCAGACGGGCTCTTCGCCAGCGGCTCCCATGCGGGCGAGTTGATCTTATGGGATGCGATTGATTGGAACATCCTGGGCTACGAGCACATCCTGTGGGAGGAGTCGCAAGCCTGCACTCAGGCCGAAATCCGACTGGCTGCTCCCAAACCCAGCGAGATGTCAATTCAGCATCTGACCACCAACGGAAGGGTGAGGAAGACGGCGTGAGCGGTTGTCGTGTGTCGTTCAAAACTGTTCGTTTTTTGTTATTTTTGAACCCATAACGAAACGTAATGTTTGTGTTTTTCGCAGCACATCCTTGCAGCTGTGGGCAGCGGCCTGTATGTGTACAGCATTCTGACCAAGACGGTGGTGGCCTACAGGAAGGTTGCCCACGACTCTAATGTCTTACACACCATGCTGTTATCTGACAGGTGAGGTATCAGCTCCTGTCCTGACAGAATACTACAGGAGGGCTGCAGTATGATTCACAGATAGTTAACGGTCTCTTTAGATGAACATTTGATGAATATGCAGTTAGTAATTGATTCATGTTTATTAGTAAAATCTTTTGGGAGAAATCCTTTGAAAATACTAGTGTTTAAAAATACAAAACAAGGCAAAACACAGAGCTGTAGCTCCACCTAGTGGAAAAGTAATGCAACTGAAGAAATCAAAACCATACAGACTGGGTCTACTCTACCAAATGGTCCACCTGTACGTAGAGCCGCCCTCCCGCCCGTACGTAGAGCCGCCCTCCCGCCCGTACGTAGAGCCGCCCTCCCGCCCGTACGTAGAGCCGCCCTCCCGCCCGTACGTAGAGCCGCCCTCCCGCCCGTACGTAGAGCCGCCCTCCCGCCCGTACGTAGAGCCGCCCTCCCGCCCGTACGTAGAGCCGCCCTCCCGCCCGTACGTAGAGCCGCCCTCCCGCCCGTACGTAGAGCCGCCCTCCCGCCCGTACGTAGAGCCGCCCTCTTGTAATCAGATCGTCTCTGTTTCAGCGAGCTGATGTCCTGCTCTGAGGACGGCAGTGTGAGGATGTGGGAGATCCAAGACCTGCCGTTACCTGGTGAACCAGCCTCTCCAGGTGACACACACACACACACACACTAACATGTAACATGCTTGAATGTCACTCTGCTGATAGGATGGTAAGCAGTTGACATTTGCAGAAGAAGTAGGCCATCGTCCCATCGTCCCATCTCCTCCTGTGGATTTGCCACCTTAGGAAACATAAGCATGAATCAGAAAGTTCAAAGACTGACAGAAAATTGCCTGCACTCAACTCTTGTGTGATTGTGTGGATGTGCAGTAATGCAGTCCAGATGTGGTATTGTGTTTATCAAAGGAGCAGCAGCACTCAGAGAGGCTGTGTTTTCTCCTTAAGTGGTCTGAAGCCGAGTGCGTCTGTGAGGTCGGGCTGCCTTCCATGGTCTCGCTCTCTGCATTCGGTGTAGAGCTGCAGTGGCTCTGAATGGATCTTGGCTGGAGAGGCTGCATCACTTGCTGATCACTTATCCATTGTTTGTTTGTTGTGTCTCCAGGAATCAATGACTTGCATCTCCTGTGGTCAGGAAACGTTGTGTATTTCCCATAACTGGCATTGTGGAAGCTTCGTTACGGATTTCTTCTACTGTAGTTCTACTCTGTTTGGGTTTCAACTCATTGTTCAGCTGTTCAGCCCACAGCTCCACTGTTCCGGTTCCCTCTCACTGCTCACGTGGACGTTGTGCTCAGAGAAAAAGATGAAACTGTACTTTAGCTGCTCAGTAGCAGACAGACACAGTTAGAGTAACCATGTAGGTAACAAACACATGAAGCACCAGATCATCTGTACTGTTTGTCTTTTAATACATGTTTCTGAATATGAGACTTCCTCTCCGTCCGTCACGTCAGGGTTCTTTGGAATGTGGTCTTTCAGCCGGTCGAGCAAACAGGCCGGTGTTCCGTCAAAGAAGGTCACGGACGTCCCAAACATGCGGACGCTGGAGCTGACGGGCGATCTGATCGGCCACTCGGGGGCAGTCCAGGTATGATTGATGAAGTCTGAGCTCATGTTCCACTGCAGAGCGCTGACACGGCGGCGCTTTGAACGATCCATTTTCTTTCTCTGCCGCTCGTGCCAGATGTTTGTGAGCTTCATGGACGACGGTTTGGTCACCTGCTCGACGGACCACCTGCTGATTCTGTGGAAGAACGGAGAGAGGCAGTCGCACCTCCGCAGCCTGGCACTGTTCCACAAGCTGGAGGAGAACGGAGGACTCTGACCTTTAACCCTTTAAAGAAGCAGATGCGTGAAGCCGTCGGGTGACGTTGGTCTCACGTCAGTTTCACTCACTGTCATGATCGTTTGTTTGTGTGCTTTTAATAATAATGTGATGGTTGTTGTTTGCCTTATGACCGAAAGTATTTCACTTAAATTAAAAAATAAATAAATCAGTAAATACCTCGCATAAAAACAAATTGTGTAATATTTTATAGCGTGTGAAGTCAGTCAAATGCTGAGCAGGTATGTTATTGGCTGCTAGGCTGCCGGTTAGCTTAGCATAGAGACTGTAAACATGGGGAAACGGCTAGCTACCATCACATCTACAACTCGCTAATATCTTGTGTCCGGCACGTTCCGCCAGTAAAACCTCAATTCAGGGCTGAAGGCAACCGAAGAGTTCAAAGCTTCATTAATAACTCCGACATTCAAATTCTAAACGAGCGTTTAAATGCTGCGTGGAATATTCTGCTGCAATCCACATGTTTGTGTTGAGCCTTTCAGAAACCGTCACTGCTTTCTGCACAGAGGCAACACTGACCAGTTAAATTCATTAAAGAAAGTTTATTTGATCAAAGACAAACTCATTTAATACAACGAATCACTTTATTCAAACGAATGACTTTGTTTTTTTGGGTGACGACGTCGTTAAGTCATTTGTTGCAGCCCGACCCTCACTTGTAGTTTTGACGTCTCCGGTTCAACAAAGAATTGATAAAGTTGTAATTGGTGCGCTCGCTGGCCATCTCCTGGTTGTCGTCTTATATTTACTGAACAGACATGAGAGCTGTTGATCCTCTGATCTCATTCGTTAATCAGAAATAAAACAAGTGTTCGTCCCAAAATGTCAAACTACTCCTTGAACTCAGTCGCTGCCATCCAGGTAACAACTTCAATTAAAGAGCGTTTAATCGTCTGACGGTACATTTCTCTATTTGACAAACATTCAAATCAGACCTCGTTCACCGGACGGAGAGCAAACTCTTCAAAGTCTCTCGATGGAAATCTTTTTACACGATATTCATGTGGCAGTAAAATCCCTCAAAACACACGTTACAGTTCTCACGGCCGGTGATTGTTTTTTGTTCTTTGAAAAGTAATTTGTACCGTTTACAACACTCATTATTGTTCTGTTTTATAAATGACAGAAAAACAACACAGGATTGGCACGCAGCCACGGCCGTCGGTGTCGGAGAGGAAGGAGGAGTCACTCCGTGATGGAGGCTCATCGTTCCGCTCACAGGAAGTAATGAAGGCGCGTCAATCTGAAATCATTACATCTTCGTTGTCGACGAGCAAAAATATCTCATGAGCAGTGATGACACATTCAGGGGCGGAGCCACATTTTCAAGTCACTTTCAAAAAAAATGATAATTTTGGAAATCAAACAAGCAAATGATGTAAAATGCAAAGCAAAAATGATACATTTGGTGAGTATTTACAAGAACAGCAGGTACGTTAGGTAGTTCTTTACAGTGTATTGCAACAATAGCAGACCTAAACACTGACGTGACACGATTAAGGCGTTGATTAAGACCTTGGTCATCAATTAAATGACTTCATATCGTCATGAATACCTTGAACGGTTCAGTCTCTTTGAAAGTGAACTGAAATAACAACCGATAAAAAGTAGAATTCACATCTGATCCAACTTCCCCTGATTCAGCTTCTCTCTTTAAAAATCCTCGCGATTAAAACAGAAATGATGAAACTGTCGTAACAGAAATATTAACACCGACTCAAAGCCGCAGCACAGACCACAAAGCAACAGATCCGAGGTTGTTTATTTATATTTGAAATATCTGAAACATGTATGGCTTTTCTCTAGAGGAACTATTTCAACCACAAATACTTCTGTTTGTGTAAAGAAGACCAAAGGATAAGGCACCAGTAGAGAGCCGTCTGTGCCTTAATGCTCTGGGACTCGAGCCGGTAATACTTCGTGATGACTTCTCACAATTCTCCATTTTGATTTCTAATCCAATTTTCTTTTTAAAATAATAAATGTTTCAATAGTGCTGCAACAATAGTGCTTTCTGTCTCTTGAGCTGAAATTGAATAAAAGTGCTTTGAAAGATGTGTGAACTCAGAGGTAATACTGGTTCAATCCTCAAATATTGAAGCCGAATCATCGTAATCTCTGTTCCCAGTCACAGCAGGGCAATAACTGACCTGACAGACGGTTCACTGTTACATGTACCGGCCTCACGCAGCCACCAGAGGGCAGACGCGTCACGCAGACCTCATGACCTCACGGCCTTTTGTCTCATTTCTCTCAAATCCAAATAATGTGAACATCACGTGCAGGACTGGATCAGAGCCGAATGACTGCGAGGGGAAATTGCAGTTGCAGGATTTTGAGAAACAGTAAATCGGTCGAAGAAAAACCATGCGAGTACCCGGAGCTGAGTGGTGTTGGAAGCTGCTGTTTCTGTTCTACAAGCTGGATCCAAACGGGTCGCTGTGAGGTCCAACACGGCTACTCGCTACTCTGCAGGACGTGTGCACCGGACACCAGTCGGTGTCGCTCCACATACAAAGAGCTTATACTCCCATTCCTTTCTGCCTCTCGTTTGAGTGCAAACGTCTACAGTTAGTGTCACAAAGCTCTGTGTGTGTGTGTGTGTGTGTGTGTGTGTGTGTGTGTGTGAGTGCATCGCAGCTGAACCGGTGACGCAGTGCAATTCTGTTCCTCGAATTTGTTCTGACAGAGATGTTAACGAAAGGACGACGATGCTGTAACGTAGCTACATGATCTTTGAATCCAGCATCCAGACCTTTAGAAACCCTGTGTTCTGGCTGGTTCTCCCGTCTGATTGGACCACAGCTAACCGTCTCCAGAACTCCAGGTTCTTAAATCTGTCCGGCAGGTTCTCTCTGTGCACGGCCGACGGGGAGGCACGAGTCAAAGTGTCCCTCATGCCGTGGATCCTATCACAGCTCATCAGAGTTATTCCAGCTGAGCAACTTCACAAGTTGGCAATTTAAAAAAGCAACAAGCTTTGGTCACCATCTCGTTTTACAGCAACAGACAGACGAAGTGAAAAGATTTGTTTCAGACGAAGATTAAAAACAGCAGCAAGAGGATGCTGGAAACGTCTTGATTATTAAAGTGCAGGTTTGTTACACTGGATGGTACAGATTGTCAGGTGATCTGCGAGGTCCTCACAGCTTCAGGGAGGTGCTGTCGGGAGGACTCAGCAGGGGCCATGGAGTCCACGGGGCCCCTCAGACGACAACCTGTTCTCCGATGGCAGAACACCACCTCCGCCGAGAACCACGCAAGAAAAGAGGCTGTGATCTGAGATCGAAGAACGGCGTCTCAGTGTTTCGTCAGTCAGTGACGTCGGCTCCGCAGAGCTCCGTCGCATCGCCACTAAAGAGACTAATTGTTCCGCCGCAGGGCTGCATTCACTGTCCTGCCCTGCTCAGAGTGATGAGGAGGAGGAGGAGGAGGTCAGGAAGGAGGCGGAGGACGCAGGCTCTTGCACTTCATCTCGTCCAAGCCCTTCCAGTACTTGTAGTTCTCCGACAGGTGTTCCATGAGACCAGGCAGGCTGGCGAAGGCTGAGGGGGAGGGGGAGGGGGGGGACAGAGAAGTTCAGGTGGGTTGAAGTAAAAACAAACATGGCCACAGATTTGATGATCACACGACCACCTGAGCTTTAAAACAGTTTGAGTTGCTGTAATCATTCTTCTTCTTTGCAAACATGCGATTGTGACTCTTGATTTGACGAGCAGACTTCTGAAGCCTCATATTAATCTCTGCTGAACTTTCTTCGCGCAGAACGTCTGACCAGCATCTCTTACATCACATCACGGAGGAGGTCTCTTCAGGGCCGGCGTGAACCGCAGGAACAATGACAGCCGCCAATTAACTCTCAGTGCACAAAAACACGTGCAGCTCTCCTTTAAAGCTTCAGACTCAAACGAGCTGACACGCCACACCTGCTACCAGACAGTGTGTGTGTGTGTGTGTGTGTGTGTGTGTGTGTGTGTGTGTGTGTGTGTGTGTGTGTGTGTGTGTGTGTGTGTGTGTGTGTGTGTGTGTGTGTGTGTGTGTGTGTGTGTTTCATGTTATGTACACTCTGCAATGTTTTCTCCCACAGTGAAGGACTCACTGGGTGAAACGGTCTCTCTGCGTTCCCCCCCCCCCCCCGTGTTGTTTACGTCCTCGTTTCCGGCTCGTTGATGACCCACAATGCATCTGGAACTAACCGCGACCCCGGCGGTGACCCCGGCGAATGGAAAGCGACTGCTCTTCCTCTCCATTAACCTCTACTATTCTTTCCCTCCCCCGACGCCGTCGCTGCTTCTCTCTCCGTCTCGCTGGCATTTGGAATCTTTCCGTGACATCAGAGCGGCGTTGACAGTAAACAAGTTCCCTCTTGGGGAGACTAAACTAAAAGGGAAATTCAGTGGGAAAGGGGAGCAGATAAGCACCGTGCCCCCCCCCATTCGCTGTCCTTGCAATCTGCCGAGAGAAGGAACTCAATGTATGAGGTTCTGTTTCTCCCTGGTTGATTTGTTTCATTGATTGTCTGGTACGGTTCTGATTTGTTCAGCTATTCAACAGACTGGACCTGTTTCTGCTAAAGTCACAACTGAAACAGAAAGTCAGTCAGAGGAAACGGGGAGTTTAAAAACAAAACAAACAAGAGGTCTAGTTACGAGCTTTTACTTCAGCTTTGGCTGAAAGCTCCCAAAAGAGCTTTCAAGTTGAATTTTCAACTTCAGATTTAGTTTTTCAATTGTCAAAGTCAAGTTTTAGCCCTCAGCTGTTTAAATGTCAACATCTTTACATATTCAACAAAGAAAACAATGTTCATCATAGGTGGACTTAAGACCAGACAAACAACCAGAGTCAAAAGCAGAGGAAGCGACACCGAGCCAATTATTGACAAACTTAAGTCCTTTAAACATTGAAGCTTGTGGAGTGTGTGAGTCAAACTATGGCTTGCGGCCACACAGTCAGCCTCCACAGTAAATACACACAGAACTCTGCTTGAGGAACCAACTCGCCGACTTGGAATCGAAGTGGAAAAAGCACAGAAACACAGCGCGAGCCTTCACAGAAGAAGATGGAGTTCTTACCATCCCAGGCGTCAAACATGTCCGTGATGAAATAGTCCATGAAGGAGATCTGAGATTTGGGAACGCTGCAGGTGTTCCTGTCAAACACCGGCATCACCACCGGCAGCCCTTGAGTCTTCTCCTCATCCGTCTGCAGGGCGAACACACACGAGATCACAACGAAGCACTCGCACACCCCAGGAACGTGAGAGGCCATACGTGAGACCATGCAGAGTTAGATGATGAAATTCATCACAAAACAAAACCCCCAGAATGCTTTGCCTCCCTTTATAGATGCACCTCACGCTCTCGGCTTTTTAAATGCACTCTCCTATTAAACTGCTGCATCAGCGCTGTTCTCCCACACCTGTGCAAAGTACTCCTCAGAGATGCGTCCGGCCCACTCGATGCAGAGCTCCAGCGGTCTGCAGGGGTTCGCCACATCTGCACACTTGATCAACATCCTCTTTATCAGCAGACGGTTCTCTGGAGAGTTCCTGATGTTGGCCTGGCCCTCACAGTCGCTGTTCACGCTCTGCAGGAGAGACGCCAAATACATCATGCATCTGCAACATACCATGGCTTTCTTTGAGATAGCAAATAAGCGGCCCGACAAGCTTAATCTGAAAGCTGCAACAAGCTAAGCACACTCACACTCGTGCTGGTCTCCTCTATGGCAGCCATCGGCTTGTTGATGCTGTTGACAAACTTGCTGACGTGCTCAAAGTGTCTCGTCATCTCTGTAGCCAGCACCATGTCTATGATTGCCTGTCGCAGTGTTCGAAACTGATTCCTGTCAGCGGTGAAGGGGCGGAGAGGACAAAGTGAAGATCTGGATCCGTCTCACACGAATGCACAGGATGATAATGTCACGCCGAGCCTCCTCTACCGACCTGTCTGTGTTCTTGAAGATGTTGCTCTTGCTGTCTCGGACGGTGAGCTGGAAGGCGAGGGCCGCGTGGTGGCTCTCCAGTACGGCCGTGTCGTTGTAGAGGATCGCCAGCTCGCTGCCGGCGTTGCACAAGAAGGAGTTGGTCCTGCCCGGGTGGTCCACATCGTGCACCGTGGCCGCTATCAGAGCGGCCACCTCGTCCAGCTGCTCCAGACTGGTCTGAATGGAACAGCAGAGACACAGAGGGATGTCACTACCAGACTGCAGACTCCGTGAATGTTAATAATGAAGCTGTACGATGGATGGCCATGAATCATGAGTTGTAGACGCCTTTTACACTCTGACATGAAGAAATGTTGACCGGTGTTTGGGCTCTGTTTTGGATGACGGCGTCAATAATACCTTGACTCTCTCTTTGCGGAGGAAGTAGGCAGTGGCGTGCAGCACGTCTGCGGCATGCGTGGAGTTGTGGTAGGAGTTGGAGGAGTGGTAGCTGGCCTCCATGAGCTGCAGCCAGGAGCGCAGCGTGGCCTCCGAGCAGCTCAGGAAGTCGCACACGCCGAAACCGGTGAAGATCTTCAGCCCGAGGTAAGTCAGCGGTCTGCAGAGGAGCCGCACAAACGACTTCAGCCACTACGTCTGAGTCCCACTCTCTTTGCCTCATCCGGGTATCTGTGTTATCCCTTCTTTCTGCATTCTCATACGTTTATCATTGTTGAATGTCTTCATCCTCTGCCTCAATCAATTGCATCATTAATTATCATCCAGTGAGTTGCTTTAGAAAAATGAGGAAAGTTGACTTTCTGTGGGTGTAATTTGATTTCTTGCCAAAGAGTTTGACAAGAAGATCAATACCCGTCTCATGTCTGTACGTTAAATATGAAGCAGCCAGCAGAAGCTTAGCTTAGCTTAGCATAAAGACTGGCCGGGTCCAAGGGTATCTTGATTTGTTTCATCCGTACAACAACAATGAAGTAAAGTCCAGGTGGGTTAATGTGCAAGACTATTTCTTGACTTCCTGTCGTCAACTATTGCCTGGCAACCCATTATTTCCAGTCTTTATGCTAAGCTAAGCTAAGCTAAGCGGCTGAGGCTTCTTATTTACCCTAAAGACATGAGAATGGTACCGATCTTCTCAAGACAGTCGGGCGAGACGATAATGAAATATGTGATTCATTGTCTTTCGATGAAATCGTACATCGAGATACTGTGACATGTGATGACATCGTTTATATCGACAGTAACACGTACGAACTCAAACTTCTCAGAACATCGGATGTGAAATATTTCGAGGAATCGTGTGAAGAGGTTGAAGGTCGGGCGACAGTTTTGAGGATGTTAAAGAAGTGTAAATAATAATAATAATGTAACAGTGAACGAAGTAACCGCCGGAGTGATGAACTCAATAAAGTGATTACGATACAACAATCAATACACCGCCCTCTCTCAACATAATCATTCGTCTTTCTCCACTTTTTCAGTCGTCTCACCTCTTGTGTGTCGCCGCCTCCAGCTCCAGGATGTTGAACTCCCAGCACTCCTCATCCTTCAGCATCTCGGCGATGGGCGCAGGGACGTCATTCAGAGTGACTGGGATGGCCAGCTGGCTCTGGCTCATATCTAGCAGATAAACACACACACACACACACACACACACACACACACACACACACACACACACACACACACACACACACACACACACACATGCACAAAGGTGATTTGACCATAAAAGGGGAAAGCGAGAGGGAGCTGTGTGCGATTAGACGAGTGAGTAGCGAATGGCGGTGCCCGTCTTGGCTCTCTAACGTCTCTAATATATATATATATATATATACATGTATATATACATGTGCTGGCTGAGCGTCTGACTTGGTGGAGAGATGGTGCGTGATAAGCTTGTTTAAAGAATGGTGTGAGAGCAGAAGTCTCTGCAGCTCTGGATAAGCGTACTGTTTCCACTTTAAAGAAAGAGACGATCATCTCTCCAGAAACAGACTCTTGATTTAGATGCTCTCAGTTAAGTGCTCTTGTGACTGTAATCATTATGACGGGGTTACGCAACGAACTCCGATGGAAGGATCCACACTCTTCGCGACAGTAACCACTGAATGAATAACATTTATTCACGAGATCCTCTCAAGGCAGCAGACTACGTTACATGAACTCGTGATAATGGCGGCCGCAGGCCAAAGCGTCTGTACTCTTCTTGACTCGTGAACATTAAACCTCTTGGTTCTCTTTTAGCCTGTAGGTCAATGTCACAGCGCTGCCGATGTATCGAGACCTTTTTGCCGAGAGTCAGACGAGAAGATCGATGCCGCTCTCGTATATGTGCGTTAAACACGAATCTGGAGTCGATTAGCTTAGCTTAGCATAAAGACTGGAAGCAGGGGGAAACAGCTAGCCCGGCTCTCTCAAAGTCACTGGCCATCGTCGCACTAGTGCCATGTTTCCACTCACGTATAGTGAGAGTATATCAGTTGCACAGTGAGCATTATACTGTTATCATATTGTATTATATCAATATCACCGATAATTCACTGGTTCTTCAAAACTTACTTTTGCAGAAGACATATTCATTCCCAGAGAGTCGCCGCAGCCCGTCCTGGAGAGAGAAACAAAAATAAGAAACAAGTTCAATCATTGGAGGAAACATTGATGATTCTTTGGTTCATGAAAAGCTTTAACTCCATTTACTCTATGAACCTGCAAAACACGAATCTCAAGTAATGGGACAACACGACTTTTGTGCTATTCTATGAATTTATTGTGTCCGTGTCTCTCAGCTCCAAGACAAGTTGTTTCTTCTGAAAACATTAATCTTTAACAAATGGATATTTGTATTTGTTTAAAGGCTCAGTCATTTCCTAAATAAACTGGCCACTCGTCTTTGTCCAACGTTACCCACACGGGGAGAAATCATACATCTTTAATGGAGTCTGTGCTTCAAAGGACGAAGATATATCCGCTTTTGGATACTTAGACAATCTACAAAAGTAGAACCATTTTTATTTCTAGACAAAAAAAGTAGATAAAGTTGATTTGTTTCTGCAGTCGACGGATGGATCTGAAAACTCACAAGGAACCCCGTTTGCAGAACGACTAACATCTGCGTGCAGTTACTCACTTCATCGTTGGTCTTATTCAACAAAATTCAGAAATAAATAAATAAACAAAGACTCTGTTGGCACTCCGAAAAAACACAGATTCGATTTTGGAAGCCGGAGACGTCTTACTCCAACAAGAAGGCATGTTCAACTTCAGACGCATGAGGTCACTGCAGTTTTACAACGCGATTAGAACAGTACGCTGAACTTCTCCTTATAAAGAGCTTCAGGCATGTACACTTATGAATGAACTCAACCGTACACTCATCAGCCCCCCGACCAGGTCGGTGGTGTGGGGGTCGTCTTCTTTGGAGGCCAGCTGAGGCGAGTAGAGCTCCGTGGTTCTCAGGATCTCCAGCACGCGATCCAGGGCCTCGGCCACCGTCACCGGGCTGTTCTCCTGGGCCGCGTTGATGATGTTTATGACCTGGGAGAGAGGAAGAATGGGAACACTTTAAACTCTGCGTTTCTGCTGCAGAACAGCGGCTACAGACGTGCACATGGAGCCCTCTGACGGACGTGCTGTCACACAGAGAGCTCCTTTCTTTGGCCACGTGTTCATGGAGATCTTCATGTGACGCTGGAGGAAATGTTGTCTGAGGCACAACGGCTAAAAAAAGCTGCTGCTCGAACACACACGATGTTGCAGTAACAGTGGGAGAATGTATGAATCCAAAGAAATGTTTTTCTTTCACAACAATCCTATGCAGAAACAATGGGACCGTTGTTTTTGTTTTTACTGCAAATCATTTAAATTCATCGCGTATTAAATGCAGCTGAATCCTCTTTTGTTGTCTTTTTTTGGAACACAGCTTTCACTTTTAATTCCTGAACACACGGTCACATGTGACTCCCTGATTACAGACTAGGAGTCAGTTAGAACGCTTGAGCTTTCCTAAAGTCTTCACAAATATAAAATACAAGTATGAAATGTTCTGAGAGTAACCATCGCCACAGAAGAGATCCAATACCTCCGGAGGCAGGGTTCTGTCCATCGACTGTATCTTCTTACTGGTGATAGATTTCTATAAAGTCTGGCTGCTCTGCAAGAAAGCGAGTTCAAACACCGAACGGAGGCGGCCTATCAGCAGCCATAAGAGGCGAACACCTGCGTGGTGTTTGGAATAACGTGCCAAACGGCTAGAATTTGAACAGACAGATTCCAGTTTCGGTGCCGCCATGAACCCGCGAGCATCGGCTGAAGAAACACGCTGGTTCAGAGCCATAAAAGAACTTTATTGTTGGTGGAAATCCAACATGAGCAACCTGATGACGGCTGGTGGAGGAATGAGCTCTACTGAGCGGCGACTCCTCTGGAAGAAACATTTGTGTATTTTAATAAAAGCGCTAACGGCAGAACCTGCCTCCTGCGCACGTTCCTTCAGCTCCGTCATCGTCTTCTGGTCATCTGTTTGTTTTATATTATATTAATATGCTTTCATTGGAAATACGGCGGTGAATGATTAAACTAAACCAGATTGAAGCACAATAACAGTTGTAGATATTGACAAAACCTCTGATCACTGGGGACGATGCAGAAAGAATGTTCCACTTTTAAAGTTTCATATATTCCATGAAAGAGGCGTTGAAAATAGTCTTTAATAGAGAAAAAAACATGCGGAATGTTAGTTTATTGTTTTATTTAGTGCCAAATTAACTAAGAAAATTTAAATAATTCATCCAAATAAGTTCCCCAATGTTCTACTGTTGGCGGTGCAGGACGTACCTTTGTGATGGGAGCCTCGATAGTCATGGAGTGAATCCTGGCGACGGAGGAATATCTTCGATTCTGTAAACTGGGAGCTGCAATAAAATAAAAATAAAAAAAGAATCATGATTGTGTGACTCATTGATCGCCAGCCCCTGTAATCCATTAGGCTCATTACAATTAACTGAATTAATACACAGAAATAGATCACAGGGCCTGCGATAGTCGTAAAATGAAGAAAGGAGAGCAAACGTTAAGATAAAAGGTAATGAAGGACGAGAAGACGGAGGAAGGAGCAGAAAGAGGAGCACTCAGCTGGAGTCAGCGCGAGACGAGGAGGGAGGTTCGTGATGTCATCGGCCCACGACGTCTCTCTTTAGTCTGACTCATCTCCCCCTTCTCTCCCTTTGTGCTCCTGCTTTCACTTCTCTACTTTATTATCATCTCAAGCCGGGAGATAATGAGATGCGTGTGTGTGCATCTCTGCGTCTGTCCACGGCTAATCTCTCGCACTGCTTCAACACACCGTTATATTTGTGGGTGTGCATGCTCAAGGACCTCTCGTAGTTGCAGATCGATACTGCCATTGACCGACTCACGACTCCTCACTTGCTCCTCTTTGGGGCTTAGTGAGCGTGTTTGGCTATCGGCTATCGGAACTACCAGCGAGCACACAGAGCTGACTGCATCGCAGGTGACCTTTCCTACAGAGAGGCTGGAATTACAGAGAACGCGCTTTGAGCGGTCTTACCGTCACTGCCGCGAGAGCTGAGCGACCTGGCGTCGATTGAATCTTTCCTCCTGTCCCGGTGACGTAGAGAATGGCACTCTGTAGCCGGGGAGAGGGAAGTAAAGGGCATTACATGTACAGCATGTTCACACCGCTGGACAGACGGCTTCATATTGATAGAGGGGAGTCCCGGCGCTCTGCAACAATAAAAACCAGAAACATAAAAACCAGATCCATTTTTGAAAAAACGATATTTTGTACGGTTCCAAAAAGGTATTTCAAGAATCCTTAAAGACTTTTCTTATTATTTTTGAATCTGTTTCCGAAGTTGCAGCTCTTGTCTCCTAATCCAGGTATGAACATGTCATCACACACGCAGGAGGACAATTAGAAACGGGGCGAGGAAAAGGACATGTTGCATGGGACATGAAAGGACTCAAAAAGGCTAATTAATGTTAAATGTTTACATTTTAAACAAAACATATGTTAGAGAAAAATGCTGACGTATGCAGTTATATTTCTAATGATACGTTTATTCTGGTCAGCTTCGGGGCTCCATAGCTCAGTCCTGTGGACTGTCTCTTTTGACGTCATGCTATCCTAAAACTATCCACAATGTTTAAATATGAACCTACGTGTCCGATGAAGAGACTCGGTCAACAGTAACGTGTGTGGAGGTGAGTTACCTGACTGGGAATGCTCCCCGCTGCATCGCTCCTCCTTCTGGAACCTGTGGACCTGACAGACAGAGAGAGCAGCAGCCGGTTAAAGTCAAAGGTTTTTGGACGACGGCTGAGGAACACAAGCGGCCTGATTTCCTGTTCCTTGAAAGCAACACGCTGGCAAGGAACCGCTTCTGTCGATTAAAGCCTTAATGTGAGCCGGCGACATGTTTCTCAATACTTAGAGAAATCTTTGTCTCACCTCAACAAACTGCTGCATTAAAAAAATGAATAATTACCATCAGGCGTAAAAAGGAACACAATAGTTTGAATTGTTCACGGGACTTTAAAAACATTTCCCATAACTGTGAACTTCAGTGCACATTTCTCCATGTTTGCAATAATATATCTCCATGCAGGCGACACCACAGCGCATCCCGTTAGTCACGCTGAGGTCATGCAGGTCTGGATGAGTAGAGCCGGTTTAATCCGGCTGGAGAAGATCTTCTTCACCCGGTGACTCACCTGCACCGTTACATCTCGCCGACCGTGCACATTTATATGTCAGGGTGAATGTGCACACACACAATTTGTACCGTTTTAATAGACGGAAATCATAAAGTAATAACTTTGATGCAGAGAAAGGGTTCTCTGGTACGTTTGTCCATTGCATTTCATTTCTTCCCTCCACGCCACTCGACTTCCTCTTCTGCCGGTCGCCTGTGCGTCCCGTGTGGAGTAAATAGGATTAGGACACGATAAACACTCCTAATGACACACAAGGTTGCCAGATTTCTTTGCTGGCTACATCGTAATGGGCTTCTTGGGCTGCGAAGCACAAACGGAAAGAAAACGAACGCATTTTGAATTAAGTTGACTGAAGCTGTTGAGATTATGACGGCCCCTTTAATCGAAGGAGAAAGACAAACAAAAGTGTCCGTAAACCTGCTGTACGTCTGGAGTGCTTAGACAAACACTGCTAACCAAACAACACCATGAAATGGAAACCGTGGTCCGCAGCCAAGCGTCTGGGTGGGAATAGAAGAAGAGGTTTTAAGTGCTGAGAGGAACACGTCCTCCGCAGGGACACGGCGTCGGATCAGGGTTATCCTGAGAGGACCTCTGTGGCCTCGGGTCGTCTAAAGGACGATGGAGTCTCAGTGACGATGCATTACGCCACTCACGGAGGATTTAGTTCAAAATGTCATCAAATACTAAACTTTTGTTCCCACTTTGCATCATATAGTGTGTGCTGAGAATGCATAAAGAAAGGGGGGGGCACCCCCTGATTAAACCGTCCAGTTTGACGCTGCACGAGAATGGGATCAGCCGCTGCCATGTCCAAGGATTCCCAATCCCCAAGCAGGGACGGATGCCATCTTGGCTCTCGGCAGGCGGACGCCAGCGGCTGACTCACCTTGTGTGCACACGATGAAAGGGAGCAACGGGCCAACGCAGCTTTGCCTGCGGGTATGAATAGCCCCGGCGCCTGGCTGCTGGCCCTCGCGGGCCTTACCGGGGGATCCTGGTGCTTAGCCGTAGCTTAGCATCGTATGACGCTATTGGCCCGGAACCCAGCTGGAGAGCGGCGGCGGCGGCGGCACACCTGCTTTCAGAGGTGTGCCGCTGCTCAGCGGAGCTGGACGCCTGTGAGGCTGCGTGTCCCGTTGGAAGTATGTGAATCTGACACTCGCAGCGCTGCAGTTCATTTCAAGTATTTATGAAACTGCCAGCAGGAGTTTTGCAACCCGGTCTGAGACTCAATCATCGGTCTCTCCGGCAGGCTTGATTGGGCCAAGCTGTGCCGTAGCATTAGGGCTGCTGATGGACTGACATTTAAATATTCCACCCTGTCATCGTAAAGAGCGGGTTCAGAAAGTATAAAGCTTTTGTAAATTAAATTCTGTGGCAGAAGCAGCTGCTAGTCAACGTCTAAACTAAGGATTTATCATGTAAGCCTGAAAATCAGCGTTTTGGTTTAAGATTTCAAAACTGTGAACGTGCACTATTTAGGCTGGATGAGTGCATGCAGAGAAGGATTTACATTTCTGCCTCAGGTACCTGAATGCGTCAAAGATGAAGATTTTATTTTCCACTCTTGTGGTCAAAGCTCTTGCGTGAGTTCTTGTGAGAACCTCTTCTGCTCTCAGGAGGCCTCCAGATATTATTAGAGCGTAACGGAACATCGCGTGACGACTGAAATCATCGCTGAGTCCAGCGCGTCATCAGGGTGGTGTTTGGCCAGAATCAGGCGATACGACTGGTGTCGTGATAGAGGGGTTACGATATATAGAATTTGAGTAAAAGCTGTCGTAGTATAAAGAATCATTTAAATGTTTTCGAGAAGCGATGCAGCATAAAAATCATAATATCGCGATACTCAATATTTTCATGAACTCCTGCAGTTCATCATGACCTAAAGAAATAGGCCGGTAACGTGACTCACCTGATTGTTGTTGTCAACGTGAGGCCTCTTGATGGCCACGAAATGTCGAATCTTCCTGTTGGAAGCGAGATAAGAGTCCGTCAGCAATTCAGACTTCTTGGAAATGTCCTGTGAGCACTTTGTGCTGACTAATCTTAGCTTACCCTCCTTGACCGACGACGGGCGTTATCTTCACATGCTGCTGTACGCTGTCGCCCGACTTCTTCCTGGCGTAGTACATGCCCTGCCATTCCTTTCACAGACAAGCAAAGCAGTCAGGCGGCGATGCGGCGTCGTGTCATTTCACAGAGGAGTAGCTGGAAGGAGGCGCGAGACTCACCTTTCCCTTTTTGATACAGGTGTTGATGGTGTCCAGCAGGTCGGCTCTGTTCTTGTCGCTCTTGGGGAGTTCGGTCAGTTCCTTCCCGATCAACTCCCCCTTGTGATAGCCCATCATCCGCTCAAACGCTGGGTTCACGTACTGGGACCAAGCCGGGAAAACGCAGCGTTAAAGTCGAATGTTCAGTTTTCTTATTCATGACAAATTCTATGAAAGGCTGGGTCCCTTATTTATTTATTTATTTTCTGGGATTTTTTTATATTATTCTATAGAAACCAAGTGTTGTTCCGTTTGTATTCAAATCTAAAAATTATAATGTTGGTCAAAGTATGTATTTCCGTCAAAATGCTATTTTCCCAATAAATGTACATCCTCTGACAGGCTGGGGAGACGGAAGGTATGGAGTACCTGTATTATGTGGTCCTCACTGGTGATCTCCACAGCCTCGTGACAGTGCTCCAAAGCCGTGAAGACGGAGTTACAAGCCCTGCGGATCAATAAAGCCGCATGCACCTCAGGATCAGCAACTCCAGCACCAACACCTCCACCTTCTAATGTGCCTGTGCATGCATGCATACGACCACTAATATGACTAATATGACTATGATGATGGTGTTTGTATTCCCTCCGCTGTACCTGAGTTTGAACTGGCAGCGCACCTCTCCATGCTCAATCTGTAAGAGCTCATTATAGCAGGCCGACACGCTGCTGCTCTCCACAAACCTCTGGAGGCCCGACAAGGTTCAGCGGCGTTTGAAGGAGAAAGAGAGACAAAATCAAATGAGTCAGGATTTACTCCGTATCGACCTCCTATACGTCACATTCACGCCGACGATAAGCGCCTCCTTGAGAAAACCGGCAACGTGCTGCTGTTCTAGAGGCTCAATGGAAACCAGGACGTCCCACTTTACAGGCTGCTGTGAACACACATGCACGCGTGAAAGGCGAGCGGTGGGACGTACTCTGCTGAATCCGGCACAGAGGAGAGGAAGGACAGACGGCTCGTCCTGGTCAGCCGGTCTACACAATGACAAGAAGAGACGACACTTAAAAGCCTGAGATTTTAGTCCTTTTGCACAATTCTTGCTTACCAAAGATACAGTGTGAATATTACTATCAAATAACAAATCATTCATTTGATCTATGACCTGGCAAACATCTCTCTTTATCCCTTTAAATCCCACCTGCCCGTCAGAAAAACAAGCACACCCAACAACATGCTGCAGGAAGAAGAGAAAATGTGACAACATCAAGACAAGCGGTAAATATGGAGGATGTTTTTAACTTTGCATTCACTCATTTATTATTACTTTTACTTTGAAGCAAAGTTGTCAGGGACTTTGAGACACAACTGCACAAAACACCCACAGCACAGACGGTGTTAAAGTCTCCAAAAGGTCAAAGCAAACTCACTTTTGCGGCACAACAGCCAGAATAACGGTGTTTTCGGACGGCTTCGTTGCACGGATCAACCTGGAATAAAAAACAATAACAGTCAATAAGGCCTCATCTCAGGCACACTTTGAGCTCACGACACGCTGCTCGGACTCAGGTGCATCACAAACATGAGGGCAGATTTGGGGGTGATGATGTCATCGCCACGAAAGAGGGAACGGAACATTTCTGTGTTTTACTCAGAAACACCAAACACAACATGAGCTTCGGAGGTTTCTCAGGCCACAAAGCCACACCGCTGGCAGGACGTACGGGGAAAGTGAAGACAAGACATGGAGGAGGAGGAGGAGGAGCAGATGACGGCAGAGAAAAATAAATGGTGATGAGGACGGACAAAACGAGAGAAGCAGCCAAACTGGTAATCAGGAGAGACGAATGTTCCTGTACTGACGGAAATAATGAATCACTTGTAATAAATCACTCTATGAAATACTTGCTGGTGGCTTTAAGAAGAACTCTGGAAGGGTTTGTACTGTTCCTCACAATGACTACAAGAAGTCTGCAGGAACAAACACAATAATAATAATAATAATAATACATTGATTTTTATAGCAGTTTAAAAAAGGTACTCAAAGGCACTTTACATGGTAAAAAGCGAAACAATAGAAGCAATAAGAATATTCAGAACGGTATGAAGGGGCTGAGGCTGTAAAGGGCTTTGTGTGTAAAATAAATGAGGATTTACAATCAGATTTCAGATTTGCAAATAATACATGGTTAAATACACTTCCTCCTCCATAAATCTTCAAAATAATGTCCGTAACAAACTCAGTACTGCCAGTGTGAACTCAACTAACACCTGCAGGAAGGAGGAAGGAGCGAGGTTCTTCTGCAAGCACAGAGAGGTTTCTGAAAGACAAGAAAGATTCCTGCATGTGCACAACTCTCCTCTCCTCCGGGCCGCCATCCAGCTTCACCGCTCACAAACAAACCCACCAGTTCAGACTCACTCGAGTGCCGCTCTACTTCAATGGCCACATGTGAATTGTGACATCCAGCGTCCACCGCTTCTTCTTCTCAGAGCAGAACAGGGAGTTGAGCAACAGCTGGAGCAGCAGCGATATCAGACGACAGTGAAGCAAAGAGTGTAGCTTCAGACAGAAGCCCGTAGTACCTCCAGTGAACACCAGGTGGTGCCAACAAGCCCTCCACTGCTGATAAGAACACAGAAGCAGCGACGGCAGACACACAGGTGAGGCTCACCGGCATACAGCTTCGGGCTCAAAGTAGCGAGAGTGGCGTCCATCAACGACTATGATCTCGTGGTGCTTGTCCAGGAAACACTCGACGGCAGACTCGGCCGTCCGTGCGATGTTACACCTGAACCCGGCGCGGTCGCAGGCCCACCAGAAGGCATCGCTTTGGCTGTCCTCCTTGGCGAACACCAGCAGGACCTGAGGAGGCAGAGGAAGGAACGGACGCCCGGGTGAGATGGCGCTGCTACTACGGTGATAATTACAGGATATCTATGTTAGCAGGTCCTCACTACATTCTCCAGACAAGCTCACATCCAAGAACCAGACTTCAGCTGTAACATACACTTCTGACACCAAGGTCACAGTACGACCAGAGCTACTGACAGTAATGGGCCTGAATAATACAGTGCTGCAAAACCTCAAAAAACACAATGAATAAACACATTTAAAAAGGACAAAACAATAAATAATAACCGTGTTACAGTTTGCATCTTCTCTCTGAGAGTGATTGGACTTCCTCCCACAGTCACATGACATGCTCAGGGGATTTGAAGACTGGGAACTGTCCATAATTGTAAGTGTGTTCATCCATCTGCTCGGCTCCCCCTCTGATAGGCTGGCAGCTTTTTTTGCTCATTGCATGCTGGGAAACACTCCAGCCCTCAACATGACCCTCGCTAGAGAGAGTTAATGAAGAACACCTGGGCTTCACAGACCACATCATGCTAACATCATGGTATGGTCTTCTCCCAGTTAAGAGTCATTCCATCAATAAATAAAAACAACTGAGCGGCACATAATTCACAACTGAGCTGTTCATCACACCGACAGACTCTTGCTTTTGATCCCACACTGTGTTTCGACCACGATGCGATTTGGTGCGGTGGTGAGGAAATACAACACACACACGCACACACACACACACACACACACACACACACACACACACACACACACACACACACACACACACACAGCTGGGCTGCAGCTAGAACCAACAGTACTGAGCTCTGCCTCGAAGCAGCATCACCTCCTGACTCCCTCTAAGGACAACAAAGGATAGAGTGACAGAGGGAGAGCATGGAGAATACTCTTACTGTATAGTGGGGCTGCTCGATTATGGCAAAAATCATCTTTTCTTGTCAATATTGACATTGTGATTATTTAACAGGATTACTCACTGACTTCTGGAACATCTTTCATTTAGAAATAACATTTTGTTGCATAGATTTTAAAGTTAAATGCATCAATCTGGTGCAATTTGAGAGCAACACAAAGAGATCCATGTGCTCTTGTTAACAATGTTGTGTTCTCGTACGTTCAACTTTAAAAATGTAAATCGTCAACATATTGGTTGCGTAGATATAAATGGCGATGACACACAAAAAGAATAAGATAGACTCCAAGAGGAGTCAGGGGTGAATCAGATCGGTACTAGATGATTGGCCGATGCCCAACGCTCAGTTTTCGGTATCGGGACTGAAAGAGTCAGACTGGTGCTTCCCGAGCGCTCTGAGCTCAGGGAGCCGGCAGCCGCTGTAGAGCCATCGTCACCTCACAAATCAAAAATAAATCAAAGCCTTTCCAAACCGAAACTAGAGCTGAATGCGGCCCAACATGGAGGAGGAAACACGCCCCAATCTGTGTGAAGACACACCACTGTAACTGGATTCATAACACGAGACAAAACAAGAGTGTTATTGTGAAACAGGATACAGAAAAGAACAGATGAGAACGGCAGAAGAAGAAGACGACGTAGGAGTAGAAGACGTAGGAGAAGAAGACGATGCAGGAGAAGAAGTAGACGTAGGAGAAGAAGACGACGTAGGTGAAGAAGACGTAGGAGAAGAACAACAAGACGTAGGAGAAGAAGACGTAGGAGAAGAAGACGATGTAGGAGAAGAAGACGATGTAGGAGAAGAAGACGTAGGAGAAGAAGACGACGTAGGAGAAGAAGACGACGTAGGAGAAGACGACGTAGGTGAAGAAGACATAGGAGAAGAAGACGTAGGAGAAGAACAACTAGACGTAGAAGAAGAAGAAGACGTAGGAGAAGAACAACTAGACGTAGAAGAAGACGTAGGTGAAGAAGACGTAGGAGAAGAACAACAAGACGTAGAAGAAGAAGACGTAGGAGAAGAACAACTAGACGTAGAAGAAGAAGACGTAGGAGAAGAACAACTAGACGTAGAAGAAGAAGAAGACGTAGGAGAAGAACAACTAGACGTAGAAGAAGACGTAGAAGAAGAAGACGGTGTAGGAGAAGAATAAGACATAGGAGAAGAACAACAACTAGACGTAGGAGAAGAAGAAGACGTAGGAGAAGAAGAAGACGTAGGAGAAGAAGACGTAGGAGAAGAACAAATAGACGTAGGAGAAGAAGAAGACGTAGGAGAAGAAGAAGAAGATGAAGACAAAGATGAAGACAAAGATGAAGAAGATGACGAAGAAGAACAAGAAGACGAAGAAGAGAATGATGATGTAGGCAAAGGAGAAGAAGACGTAGGAGAAGAACAACTAGACGTAGGAGAAGAAGAAGACGTAGGAGAAGAAGAAGACGTAGGAGAAGAAGAAGAAGATGAAGACGAAGATGAAGACAAAGATGAAGAAGATGACGAAGATGTAGGAGAAGAAAAAGAAGACGAAGAAGAGAATGATGATGTAGGAGAAGGAGAAGAAGACGTACGAAAAGAAGAAGCAGAAGAAGAAAACGTATGAGAAGAAGGAGGAGGAGAAGAAGAACAGGAGGAGAAAATGAGCTAGTATTGGTGAGTGCTTGTGAAAGTCCACAGTCTTTGATCCCGTGCTGGCTTGCGTAACTGTGGCACCGCTTTGTGTAACCATGGTGCCAACGTGTGAAATTCCACACACAGCAGCCCGGGGGGGGCGGGGGGGGCAAAGTATGTTTGACACAATCAACTGGTGACGTCTTTAAAGTAAACACATCGTTCACATTTTAACATTCACCACCGTCTGTGATCTTCAATGATCTTCTATATCTTCAGGTTGTAGGAAGTCATGCAACACTGTGGAGACATCGACTACATACAAGTTTGAATCATTTGAATCTTTTGGGGTCAAAACTATTTAGACTCTGACTGAAACATGTGGTGACTGAATGAAACTGTGTTTGTCTCTGTTCAAAAAGTTATTATTGAAGAAAAGACGTAACTTTCGAGCTGTAGTGTTTATGTGTTTAGCTACACAAACAACACGGTTCATGGTTTGTATAAAACAACGCCGTACAGTCTCTCTGATGGCTGCTGAGAGCTGACTCACATCTTCAGAGGTCAGAGGTCAATCCGCCGTGTTTGCAGACCGAGGCCAGATGCCACCTAACGCCGGGAGGTTCCCAAACACAGAGCGGTGTCATTGGGCGAACGAGGCTTTGAGGGTTTTATCTTTAAATCACCACAAAAAAACTAAATACTTTTGGACTTTAATGGATAAAACAAGCAGCAAGTTAACTTGAGCTTCATAGAGACTCAGTTATTGATCAGGAAGATAAATCAACAATGAAAATAATCATTAGTTGAAACCTTCGTAAAAGCTGTTTATTTAGTCAAGAATGAACTTACAGGCTAAACTATAATAAAAGTCCACATGAGTTTTTCACAACACATAAACAGTATCAAACTGCATCAAACTGCATCAAACTGCATCAAACTGTATCAAACTGCATCAAACTGCATCATCAAACTGCATCAAACTGCATCATCAAACTGCATCAAACTGCATCAAACTGCATCAAACTGCATCAAAAAACTGCATCAAAAAACTGCATCAAACTGCATCAATCAAACTGTATCAAACTGCATCAAACTGCATCAAACTGCATCAAACTGCATCAAACTGTATCAAACTGCATCAAAAAACTGCATCAAAAAACTGTATCAAACTGCATCAAACTGAATCAAACTGCATCATCAAACTGCATCAAAAAACTGCATCAAACTGTATCAAAATGCATCAAACTGCATCAAACTGCATCAAACTGCATCAAACTGTATCAAACTGCATCAAAAAACTGCATCAAACTGTATCAAACTGCATCAAACTGCGTCAAACTGCATCAAACTGCATCAAACTGTATCAAACTGCATCAAAAAACTGTATCAAAAAACTGTATCAAACTGCATCAAACTGAATCAAACTGCATCATCAAACTGCATCAAAAAACTGCATCAAACTGTATCAAAATGCATCAAACTGCATCAAACTGCATCAAACTGCATCAAACTGCATCAAACTGCATCAAAAAACTGCATCAAACTGCATCAAAAAACTGTATCAAACTGTATCAAAATGCATCAAACTGCATCAAACTGCATCAAACTGCATCAAAAAACTGCATCAAACTGTATCAAAATGCATCAAACTGCATCAAACTGTATCAAACTGCATCAAACTGCATCAAACTGCATCAAACTGCATCAAAAAACTGCATCAAACTGCATCAATCAAACTGTATCAAACTGCATCAAACTGCATCAAACTGCATCATCAAACTGCATCAAAAAACTGCATCAAACTGTATCAAAATGCATCAAACTGCATCAAACTGCATCAAACTGCATCAAACTGCATCAAACTGCATCAAAAAACTGCATCAAACTGCATCAAAAAACTGTATCAAACTGTATCAAAATGCATCAAACTGCATCAAACTGCATCAAACTGCATCAAAAAACTGCATCAAACTGTATCAAAATGCATCAAACTGCATCAAACTGTATCAAACTGCATCAAACTGCATCAAACTGTATCAAACTGCATCAAAAAACTGCATCAAACTGCATCAATCAAACTGTATCAAACTGCATCAAACTGCATCAAACTGTATCAAACTGCATCAAAAAACTGCATCAAAAAACTGTATCAAACTGCATCAAACTGAATCAAACTGCATCATCAAACTGCATCAAAAAACTGCATCAAACTGTATCAAAATGCATCAAACTGCATCAAACTGCATCAAACTGCATCAAACTGCATCAAACTGCATCATCAAACTGCATCAAAAAACTGCATCAAAAAACTGCATCAAACTGCATCAAACTGTATCAAACTGCATCAAACCATCAAAAAACTGCATCAAACTGCATCAAACTGCATCAAACTGTATCAAACTGCATCAAACTGCATCAAAAAACTGCATCAAACTGCATCAAACTGCATCAATCAAACTGTATCAAACTGCATCAAACTGCATCAAACTGTATCAAACTGCATCAAAAAACTGCATCAAAAAACTGTATCAAACTGCATCAAACTGCATCAAACTCAAACTGTATCAAACTGTATCAAACTGCATCAAAAAACTGCATCAAACGGCATCAAACTGCATCAAACGGCATCAAACGGCATCAAACTGCATCACACTGTATCAAACTGCATCAAACTGCATCAAACTGCATCAAACTCAAACTGTATCAAACTGCATCAAACTGCATCAAACTGCATCAAACTGCATCAAACTCAAACTGTATCAAACTGTATCAAACTGTATCAAACTGCATCAAAAAACTGCATCAAACTGTATCAAACGGCATCAAACGGCATCAAACGGCATCAAACTGCATCAAACTGTATCAAACTGCATCAAACTGCATCAAACTGCATCAAACTGCATCAAACTGTATCAAACTCAAACTGTAGAGGCTTTAGAGGCTTTAGAGGCTTTAGAGGCTTTAGATATAAATCAAGCTGTTAACCCTTCACCACTCAGCCCCCTTTGGCTCGTTAGACTCTCTGTGCTCAACGATTTATTGCATTGTTGGACTGCATGACCGCTTTGAAGCTTTCGGTTGTTTACTATGTGGGTAATCTGATCATAATTATTTTCTCATTTAATCTTTTAGGGGCCAAGTTGACATATTGTTTGTTTTAAATAAACACATTCAGTTTTTGGACCGTAGAAGACAAAAAAAAAGCGTGTTTTTTGTTGGTACTTTTGCTATAAAAAAATATTTGAACTTTTTGCCAATTCATTTTCTGCTGATCCACAAATTGATTAATTGACTAATACTTTGGGCTCTTATATGCTCATATTCATGTGACTTGTGCAGGAAACAACAGTGGGTACGAAAAGGTTAAAGGAGCAGAATGTCAAAACTTTTGGCTGTTTCAACAAGACATAAAAGCCCTAAACATACAACACGTGTGTGTTACTGTACCATCACTTATCTGTGTAATGAATGCAACACATGAATCATTGCATAAGCTGAAGGGGGGGGGGGGGGGGGGGGGGTTATCTGGACAGTTTGAAACTCTCCAGGGCTGTGAGGCAGTAACAGTAAATGTCAAGGAAAAACTCACTATATATATATATATATATATATATATATATAACTCTCTCCTGTGGAGCATTTTATCTCTCTCGTTTGATCTGGAGGAGGGAGGCGGGTTTAGCTCACGGATCCGGCAGAAGGCTTGGAGGAACAACTTTGGGGGAGCAGTTTAAGGGTCTTAGAAGGCTTCTTAATAAAGCCCCCCTGGTCCCTCCACCTGCCTGCACGCTGCCACAGATTCCCTGGTGCGATGCTATTTGGCAGCGCAGATACGGAGGAGGAAAAGGGCGAGGAGGGGGGAGGGGTAGAGCAGGGTCCTGTAGCACAGCATGAACACGAGCGGCATGCCAGGCCTCTCACATCACCGCGCTGGAGTAGAGCTTTAAACCCAGAAACCCCTGGAGATCCGTCAAACACAACAAATGAAATGAAAGCACCTCGTAAAAGCAGCCGATTCCTGAGGTCGGAGCGAATGCTGCATCTCAACCTCTCCGGGTTCCTTTTGTTGCATAAGGCTGAATCTGACTCGCACATGGCCTAATCCCCCACAGGAGGCTGAGCACAGACAAGCCCTGACTCACCTTGCAATATTCCTCTCGAGAGGCGTCTGCCAGCGAAAAATACAATATCTGAATAATCTCTTCCAAAGACTCACTTTTACTCGTTTTACCTCTCGGGTTCTGGATCTTATTTGCTTTTATTGTGAAGTTATTATTATTATAAATATCCTCTCACATCCACGAATGTACAGTTGATGAAAATATGCTGAGGTCAGTGTATAGATCATACAGTGCGATATGGTTTTCACTATTGATTCCAGTTTTGGGAAATTTTACGAGAAGCGTAAGATCCAAATGCATCCATGATTTATGTTATTTTATACATTTTAACTCAACACAAAACCAACTCGGGGAGATATTTATATTGTATTATTATATATTATTTAAAGGATAACTTCACTGTTTTTCAAGAGGACATTTTGGACTAAAGACAAATCGCTCCTCTTGAAGCCTCATTTATCTTCACATAAACTATGAAATATAATGTTTTTGGCACAAAACAAGGACTTTGGATTTTTTCCACTTGCATAAGAATCACATAAGAGCTGTTTCACTGCCCGTTCGGGCACATGGCCTTTTGTTTTAAGACGGACTTGACAAACTGTGAGCCGGCCCTTTAAGACTGTGTTATTGGTTTATGTAAACATCCTCCTGCAGTGTAAGGAAGGAGGACGGACATGTTGAGGTTAGCAAATCCATTTCCAACATACTTCAAGCTCAGTTAACACCAAGATGTTAATGTTTTCCCAGTACAAAGCTCGTATTTCCCAATGTGACCTGAACATAACACAAGAGTACAAACGGTCATCTGGGTGCTTGCTCCCTAGTTTAATTAAGTAATACACAATAAAACTGGAGATTTCTTCCTGTAGCTGTGTGTTGAGTGGTACATATTGTTATTGAGCTGATGAACACAAAGTTTACAGAAACATTATTTTCAAGAAAAATTACATTATTTGACAAAAACTAGGGGAAACATCTAAAATGATCATTAAAGTCAATGTAGAGCTGAAACAATTAATCGATTGACGGAAAAATGATCAACTATTTTGATAATAAATTGACCGTTTCAAGCACAAATTGCAAAAAAATGATTCCAGCAAAACAAAACATCTGAAGATGACACATTTGTCTCGACGAGGTTGTGATGGGCGTTCGACAACATTTTGGCGTTTTCATATACTAATAGATTAATTGGTTAATCATACAAGTAATCTGCAGATTAATCGCTGATGAAAACAATCGTTAGTTGCATAATGGAAGTTCCCGTATACCGACAACAGGCCTGAAGGGAACACGGCTCCGGATGCAGCGTCTCTTACCTGGACGGGCTCTCGGGTCAGTCTCATCGGTCCCACGCATTCTTCTGTAGCTGAAACCTGAAACAGAGGAGACGACGCGTGAATCTCTGTCACAAACCAAACGCACAAACGCAAAAATAAAGCAAAGAACACTTCTTACCATTTCACCATTCATTTCCAGAAGCATGTTGGCATATTGGTGTGTTCACCTCCTTTACTCCTCCCTCTTACCTCTCTCACTTCTAAGAGTCCATGCAGCAATAAGAAGTACACCAGCCGCTTAAAAACAAACCAAACAGCTACTTCCTTAGTACAGACTCTTCTCTGCTGAGCTGCAGACGTGGATATTCAGCCGCCCAGAGGGAAGCCGTCCACTGCAAACCTCTTTAGAAGGCATCAGCAGGTTTACTCGGATAATCCCACTGCAGGAGCATCACACCCTGAGCTGTGTGTATATATACACGCGTGTGTTTTCACAGCTGGCCTCATGCGTCACTCCGCCGTGAACGAGCGACTCGGCTCCCATGTGCGTGCACACACATGCTTACGCCACACTTTGGACACACGGTGAATCAGCGGTTGTTATTTCCCGCATCACAGCGGACAACACCGATTAACCGCCTCGGACTCATTTCTCCTCGTTGGAAAGATCTTTGTGAGAACGTGTGGTTTTGTGGCGCAAACATGTTGGTAAACACACGCTCATAATCCACAGGGGAACGCTCTAGATTAAGGAGGACACATATCCATGAGGTGTCCACAACAAGAGAGAGAGGAGAGATAAAGAAAGAGGGGGAGGTTCATTCCAGCAGGAGGCCCGAGCTCCATAATAAGGTAGAAACCAGTCGGTGACTCAACCGGCTGACATACTTCTAGTGTCGACCAGCCGCCAACCAACCCGACCTCATCCAGAGCGCTTTGGTGCTGCACTTTAAGAAAACACGTTTTGGGTAACGTTGCTTCAATAGAACATTATGATATTAGAAAAAACTAAAGAGACACAGCATCAGTGTTGGGAACACGATGCAAACCACAAACCGCACTGCCCTCACTATGACATACTGGTGGCACGCAACCTAATACGACCCAAATGTTTGGCAGCGACGCTGATTTGGTTACTTCAAATGTAAGACCTTCTGTTTATGTAGCGTTCATGTTATTTTGTGTGTAGTGAGGCATAAAAACACCATTTTAAATGGAATGTATTGAAGTGGAAACACAGGAATATATTCCTCCACACTTCCTTTGTCCCGTTAGCACACACACACACACACACACACACACACACACACACACACACACACACACACACACACGTTCTAAATAGTTATTTTGGAATTCCTCAAACTACAGAAACACGAGCCGATCAGCCGATCCACGAAATGATTCCTTTCATTAAGAGTTTGATCAATTCAGTCCGATGACATTTGGAAAGCCTGAATATTTTATCCCCATTTCAGTTAGCAGAGGGCTGAAGCGGAACGTGTCCAGCCCAGCCAGCGCAAGTCTTTGAGAGTGCAGCAGTGAGATGGCCAACAGGAAGTGTTGCTGCACCTGACCTATGACCTTTGAGGAGCATCAATAATTGTATATTATCTGGAGAGAACATCCCTGATCAGGTGAGTCACTTGTTTGTCTCCGAGTGCAAAAAGAGATTCTTGGAAGTCTGAGCTGGAATCACTCTCATGCCGTCAGGGATCACGGTGAGGTCTGAGAAATGAGGTCAATCTAGTAAGAGACGACCCGAGGGAGTCAGTGAGAGACGAGCAGCGTCTCGTAAAGAACAGACTGAAGGGACCGAATCACTGTTGGCAACAAGAAGCACAGACTCCAAATATGTCGGGGGGGGGGTTGCTTCATGAGAAAATGAGTAATTGTGTTTTACTTGAAGACGACTCGGCCAGATGTGGAACAGAACAGGAAGGAAGGCGGTGCGAACGGGGACAGACGATACAGGAATCACTGCCGAGAGGAGAATTTGGAAGGAGAGCAGCCAGCGGAGTGAAGACGTGTGATGGAGGAGGCGCTGTCATCGGACACCGTCTCTTCTTCAGAGTAGGTGACACAAAATCCTCACGGGAAGACATGGAAACAGGTGAAGGGAGATTTAGGACAGACAGGAGCCTCAGAGCTGATGGAGGTGGAAACGAGATGGATGGAGGCGGAGGAGCAGGAGAAGTTCGCCGCTACGCTTCATTCATTCGAGGACTCAAGACAACCAAGAGGAGAGAAAGAGAATGAAGACAGACAGGAAGTACACGCAGACACAAAGAAAGAAGCGCAGATATACAGACGATGGAGTGCTTTATGAAGCTGAACATACGGCAAAGACACTCAGAGAGTTACATGTAGATTATTGATCGTGCACGTCTGATGTCTGGTGTGTATTGATTTTGCATCGACAATAATTAACTTCCCATCGTTTTCAGAACGCTAGCGTGCACCTCTAGCGGTATCTTTGCTCTCCCTCTGAACCTCCACGGTTTGAAAACCTCCGACTTAGATTCTAAACTACTTGCTAACTGAATGAAGTGGAGCTGCCTTCCTCTTGAGCTCATTTCAGCTCGTTCCATTGTTTTTGTGAAGCACTTAGCGACGTCGGCTTTGAAAGGGTGCCGTATAAATAAACCCTGAATTACTTACTGGGGCCCAGGTACATCATGTCACTGCATATCCATCAGGATACAGGTTAAACATTGCTCCCATTGTGAGAGGCCCGCGCCGCCATTTCACTGCAGTTCATTCTTCAGAATGCAATAAACTTAACGAAGTTAGGGCGTGTTTAACGTCTTCTTTTGAAGGTGTTTTTTTCACCGTTTACGATGCACTTAGATTATAAAGATGATAAACGAGTTTAACAGAACAGAGAGAGTTCTTTACCTCTGATCGTGTTTGAGCAAGTGACAAAGAGGGGTGCATTTCTCATAGACTTGATTCTGTGTGTGAGACTCTTACTTTGAAACTCAGACTGTTTAGGAATAAATGATCCAGTGTGACGTTGTTGTTGTTGCCTTCAGAGCGAGGTTCAATCCTCTGATCCTGTGCATTAGGAACCACGGTGAAATGTTGTCGGATATATTCTGTGTACTGCCAGATAAATACCGAGCTTGCCTCGTGTTATATTACTCATCATTGTTAGCAGCAGGCCGCGGAGTTTACGTGAATCACCGTCCACGAAACAAGGCCGTCTTTTCTGCGGGGAAGGACTTGTGAAGTCACGATAAGCTCACACTGATCTACTGGTATTGTGAGGTGGGGTGACTTGGTCATGTGATCAGGCTTCTTGGCTGCCACCTTTAAATGTGATGTTCACACTGCCATTAACAGCGCACTGTAGGGGATATCATTGTACAGAGCAACAGTTGCTTTATACATTTAATTAAAAATTCTGGTACAAATGAGCTCCCAATGGCACGGTAAATAAAGTGTTGTTGAGACAGATACTTCCACTTACTATACAGATACTCCAATACTAATCCAGGTGAATACCACTCCGCCTGACTCATCCATCGATGTTATTTCATATTGGGCGTTATTCCACCCAAACTGCTTTGCATGAATCTGGTTTGGAATCCCTCAAACGAATCCTGCGGCATCTGCATTAAGTAATCAAAGTGTCATCGTCTCTGCTACTTCATTTCAAAACCACCGGAAAAAAAAAGAGCACGGAAACATGACTGTGCTTGATAGAAATCCGGACTATGCTCCGGTGAGATAACATGCGTGTAAACACACACCTACAGGAACGTCTTCACATGTAAACAGTTGTCCCAGTCCAACATTTAAACTATTTTCCACTTCACAGCCTGGATGACATTCCTGCTCTTACACCCCTGCTGTATTACAGGTCGATACAACTGGAAGACCGACTGTCGTTAAGTCATTCTTAATAGCTGGAACCTGGTTTAAAAGCTTCTGTGCTGGCGAAGAAAAGTGCTCAAATAAATCTGAAATAAGAAGCAAAACACTAAAAAGGCAAGAACGTCAATACCGATGACAAATAATGAAACTTGCAACGCAAAATGTATCCACGTACAGACAGCGAGAGAAGCATGCTCCAGCCAACACAGACCTGCACGGCCTGAGCAGCTCAGGTGTGCCTTAAATCAGGTCCCGCCCACCTCTGACTGGGCAGGATTTGGGATTTTTCAACACTGAGAGAGTGTTAGAAGCATTACAGCTTAACATTCCACAACCGGGTATGAAGCTGGCTGTATGGCCAAGATCTTCTCCGGTAACGGTTCATATCACGATACAGTAATTCTTTCCCGTGTGCCGTGATTGTATCTACGGTGGCCGACGTGAAAACAGATATAAACGGCTCATTCGACAGTAATGAAAACACAACGGTTATAATTATCAGGTGATTCCAGACTAAAGAAAGCACACTTATTTATATGTATTCCATTTCTGACGATAGATCGAAAGTCACCATATTTGAAATGGAGGACGTAGAGACGCCGTATACGGCTCACCTGTCAATCACCGTGTAGCCCCGCCCTAAAGCATCCCCTGCTTTATGGTCTGTGTGACTCTAAATGGACCATAATGTACTAAATGAACATCATGCTGTATTGAAGAAGACTTGAAACTAGAGATTGAGACATAAACTCATGTTTACTGAGGTAATAAATCAAGAGTCATTTTCTCATAGACTTCTATACAACCAGAGGAGTCGCCCCCTGGTGGACACTAGACAGAATGCAGGTTATAACCGGAGGTTGCCGCCTGTGTACGTCACAGAGGATACGGGCTTTGTCTACACTCAGCTGTAAGATACTGTGATTGTACAAACCAACATTTTCAAAAGCAGCTGTATAATCAACATGTCTTTCTCAGGATCTCGACATTGTTACTTTATAGTCCATCTGTCCTGTTAACATCTGATTCATCTGCACTGCATCGCAAACTGATTTTTGATTAACTGATGTTTCTTCTGGTCGGTTGTTCTGCTTTTAGTTGCTGACCTGCAACTTCATTTTTTGGGGGTATTTTGTCACCTACATACCGTTATCCCTCCATTTATTTTCATTTGCAGAAATAAACAAAAGCCGACAAAGACACTTTCTACATCTAGTGTCAGTTTAGAACAACTCTGTTCGTTCTGATAAGTTTGGTTCATTTCTTCTTCAAAGCACAGAAGCTTTATTGTTCCCCAATCGCTGAACATCTGTGCGTCTGAACTAGAGGTGGTTGTGATCACCTGACAAAAGTGTGGATTCGTTCTCTCTCTGTATAAGTTAGTGACTGTGTGTGAGGCCCCGAGGGGATCTCTGTACAGACCGACCAGCACCAGCTCCTTCACATGTGAACGTTCACACCCCTGCAGTACTGACCGGAGGGGTAAACAAATGACTTGTGCATATAAACACACACACACACACACACACACACACACACACACACACACACACGATCAACACCATAGCAGATTATGAAGATCCTGCAGGGAAAGGCAGATGGTTTTAATAATAAATGGTATCATTGATCCTCTCACAGTTATCTGGGATAGAGGAGAAACAGCTGACAAACCAGCCCAACACACACACACACACACACACACACACGAGGAAATGCCATAAATCGTTGAAATGTGAGAGTGGCAATCTCTAAGATTTTCATTTAAATAAATGTCTGTTCAGTCGTTATTTATCACCCACTGATAAAAGTATTGCGATATTTATATATCGCAATACTTTTTCTCCATTGCATCTACAAACACAAAATATTGAAATACACGCACACAATTCTGAGGAATAAGATTTTAGTATGGAAGCTTCTGACGCAGCCAAAGACTCCAGACGGATACTCTTTGAGCACAATTATTTTGTTTTAACTAAAATAGAAATTCAAAACCAAACATTGTAACTTGTGGCGCCTCTAAAAGTTCAGTCCAGAGTTATGTTGATAACATAATATTAAACAATCCACAAATGATACTACTTGGTTAAACCAAATGTCCAAACTTATATTTACTAAATCTAAATATTTAAACTAAAGGAAAGGTTTTAATCACATTTCCTCTTGTGAATCCGGGCCTGAACGGGTTAATGTCTTCTGAGGGTCTGATGACATGATCATCTGCTTCACTACTTCTTAACAAATCACAGCTTCATCCTCTGGGGCTCCATCATAAATAAGAAGAAGTATCTGTTCACATGCTCCCCCGTGAGACGGATCCATCAACGAGCGAAGAGGCACAAATAATGTGACAGGACGAGTACACAACAGCTGAATGAAAACATGAACGTGTCACTCTCAGCGTTCACTAGTACCTCTTGGTGCTTTATTAAGTCAACAGCTAGTTCACTTATCAGCTTTTTCTTGACTTCGTCCCCCGAGGAAGACCCTTGAGATGAAGGTTTTGGGCGAAAAAGGCTATAAGTGCACCTTGAGTTAAGAGTTCTCCCTCTGATGAAAGCGATAAATGAACTTGTTTTTCCCTCTGTGGCATAATCTGGATTTCTGGGATAATTTCCCCAACATTGCACCAGCAACACTTTACTGTACTGCCCTGTGTTCACAAGTAGGATATAAACAGGTAATAAATGGTTTATTACACACTATAATGTAGTTGTGAGCAGATATAGCAGCAGCCATAGAGGCTGGTGTATAAACAGATAATGAATGACTATAATGAATATAGTAGTTGTAATAATTGACACTTTACAACTGCATTAAAAGTGCATCTTAAACCATTTATTAAATGTTAATAAAGTCAGATTATAATATGAGGAAAGTAACTGATCTGTTTCTCTCAAGCTTAAATGTAACAACCGGTCACCTCAATATCTCTTCTTTAAAAACAGCAGATTTACAATGTGTAGGTTGCCAGGTTGTGGCTATGCACCTCCAGGACAGTGGAGGAGCAGGCCAGTTTAAAGGTGCTTTGCTTTATGCATCTTCAGCAACAGTTGCTGCTGAATGAGGATCTGAAGTTAACGTTTTGACGTCTTTCGAGAAAGAAATGGTAAAATCCACCTGAACATCTATTGTCAAGCCAAGATCCGACACGCGGAGCGTTTTTAACGATACAATATTAATTCCACAAGCCCATCTGTCATTGATTACATGCATCTTTGACAGAAACAGTCCATGCATGAGATCACATGTCATGTTGCATGTAATCACTGATGTCTGGCTGCAGGGAGAATGAGAGGTGACTGGATGACTTGAAGTCATCACAGGATGTAAATAAAGGCGTCGGCCTCCTCCTCCGGTGACACACACAAACAAACCGACAGGCCTCCTCACGTGTGACTCCCCCACTCACGACTCCAGGTGATGGTGATGCTGTGACATGAGCCAGCGCTACCCGGGTTCGGTTCCCAACCTCCCCGGCTGCACTACATCCCCGTGTACCTTGACGCTGGTGTGGCTGGTCTGCGTCTCGGCCTCGATGCGGACGTGCCCCCCGCCGCTGTTCTCCTTGTGATCGCGACACGAGTTGTTGCGCGAGTGGCTGCTCTGGTAGGTGAGGACGGAGGGGATGGTCTCGGCCGCGTCGGTCTTGATGAAGAGCCCGTGCAGCGTGGCCGCGGTGCCCTGCGAGATGGTGGTGGTCTGGTGGGGGGAGTTGGATTCGTCCGAGTCCCGGCAGTAGATCACGCCGCTCTGAGAGACGTGGATGCTGGGAGCGCAGCCCATGCCTCAGCGACGCGCCTCCGCAGTCAGAGATCCGCCGATAATCAACGCCGACACTCGGGTACCACCGCCCGCATCGGCTGCGGGCTCGAATCGCTCTCTCCTCCGCACACCTCCGTTTGAGCGCATCAAGGGAGGAGGGGGGGGGGCTATTGCAGGATCTCGGATGTCGAAATCATATTGAGGACAAAAAGGTGGCTATAATCTAAAACCTTGCAGATGGCCTGTGCCGCGCGCTGTAGCGCGTCTATGGAATGAGCCGGACTAATGAAAAAAAAAAAAGAAAAGAAATCCACCTAAACGGACTGAACCACCTGGCTCCTCTTCATCACCTCGCGCTTCATATCCGGCTGCATCTCCACTCATCGGCCTGGAGAGTAAACTGGCTTTATGAAATCTCCTCTGTGTCTCTTACTTTAGTTATTCTGCCTGCAGATCATTGGCCACGGTCCATCCCTCTCTCCCCCTCCCTCCCTCCCCTTTCCCCCCTCTACACCGCTATAACATTAAATCGCGTTCTTTCTCTCCACCGTGACCCTCTCTTCTCCCCGGAGGCCATGCGTCTGACCCCAGGGGTCGTTTGAAGCCTCGCTATGCTGAATTATGATTCTATGAAAGAAGTAGTGGAGGCTTGTTGAGAACCACTTCCTGTCTTCTCTTGCAGCTTATTTCTTGACGAAGACACACTGGGACATTTGTTTTGCCAAAATTGTGCAGCAGATCACAAAATGACTCAGGCTGACCTTTGACATCTGAACTACGACCACACAGGACGGTCGATTATTTTCTCGATTCATTCATTCATCTGTAAAATATCCGCAAATATAATAAATTATAAACAATATCTATATGTAAAAAGAGAATTAGTCTGATATGGATTTCACCTGAAATGTTGTTTTATCAGAATTCACCTTTTCCCAAACCCGAAGTTGACGTCTTCAAATTGCTTGTTTTGTCCGATCAACAGTCGAAAAACCCAAATATTCAGCAAACTGTCATTTATAACAAAGACAATCTTGCTTGCCAAAATTGCAATCGATCAGGTTGGCGATTAATAAACCGTTTCAGTTCTATGACTTTTACTATAAATAGTGGAACTCCTGTTTTATTTTTGAATGACCCAGATCCTCCAGCAGAGACCTGGTCCACCGTGGACAGACCCAGATCCTCCAGCAGAGACCGGTCCACCGTGGACAGACCCAGATCCTCCAGCAGAGACCGGTCTACCGTGGACAGACCCAGATCCGGCTTCACCTGCAGCCTTGGACCTGCAGTCGGAGCTCCGGCGGGAGGAGGAGAGCTCAGCTCCCGGCAGCAGCAGCGTCGTCTCCTCCTCCTCCTCCAGGATCAGAGCTTCTCCTCTCTGGGAGTCAACACCGACACCACGCTGCTGGAGACCCAGGACGTATTGCTGGACCCGCTGGAGGGAAGGGAGGCACGGGAGAACCAGAACCAGGACTGAGAGGAGCAGACTGTCAGACCCTGCTGCAGTAAAATGAGGTTTTCTAAAGAGTCTGGTCCTCAGAGACACGACCACAACAGAGAAATAAAGTTCCTTGTTGTAACTTCATGTTTCACAGTTATTTATTCTATATGGACAAAGTTACAGATAGAAAACAAACAAAACAAATGGAATACATGGACAGTGACACTGCCCAGCAAACACAATACAATAAATAATAAAATGATTCATTAAAATTGAAGAAAGTAAAGCAAACAAGCTGTTAAAAGCTCTCAAAATAAGAGACTTTTCTGATCTTCTTTCCCATATTACATTTAATAATTTGGGGTTTTGACATTTGGTAAAAAAAAAAAAAAAATCAAGCAATTTGAAAACGACGCTTTGCTCTCTTGGAAAATGTGTTGGAAATCTTTGGAAACAATGTTAGGTTGCCAGGTTGTGGCTTGTGTATGTGCACCTCCAGGACAGTGGAGGAGCCGGACTGAAACCAGTATTTAGTTGAAGGGGGACAGGAACCAGGATATGGTTCAGTTATTGGTGCTGCGTGGAGCTGAAGGTCCTTATGTTGCGTCAATCATGCACTCGGGCAACATTTTGATGCTTATACTTTTATACGTCTACTTGATTTTGAATGCAGGACGATAACAGGGTATTTTATTCTGTAGTATATACTTTTACTGAAGTAAAACACCTGAATACTTTCCACCACTGTGGGCTTCTCACTTTCTAATAAGCCGTCATATCAGTGGTTGTAAATATTAAAAGTTGTCCCAAAACTTTATGACGCTGCAGCTATAAGTACAAGTACACACTTAAATACACTTAAATACAATGCCGGGATACCTGCATCGATATCTGCTACTCCACTACATTTCAAAAGGGAAATATTATTACTGCATCACATTTATGTAACAGCTATAATAACTAGTTAGCTTACAAATAAATACTCTACATACAGAACGAATGGTTTGCTTATAAAATGAGTCAGTGTTACAGATTAATAGCAACAGCATGTTAAATAATTAAAAAGCTGCACCTCTACATGCTACAGCACGAACAGGATAATCCCATAATACAGTATGTAATGCAATGTTAATGGGGACCCTTCTTCTACAATAAATACTTCTGTCTTTGATACTTCAAGTACATTTAGCTAATAGTACTTCTGATCTAACTTTTACTTTCAGTAGAAACTATTGTCTGTGTGGTAATTAGTATTTGAGAGAACTGTGTACAATACACCTCCTTTAGTGTACTCAGCAGCATGAGATGATCTCCTGTTGAGACTGCAGACCGCCCCCTGGTGGCGGGCCTCGCACACGCGCACCAGCTCATCAAAACCAGTGTGTACTGGATTTTACGAGTCCACCACCACAGCTGTACGCAGACTTTAAGCTCCAACATCCAGTGATGCAAATCAGCAAATACAAATGACAGCAAGCAACTATACACACCATCCACAGCCATAACCAGACCACACACTATGTTATTAACCTTAACAATGAGAGTTGTGCACATTATACCTCTCCCACCATTAACATATAAACACAAACAACTCTAAATGTGTGCCTTCTAGACTTGTATAGTTTTTGAATTTTTTAAATATTTGTCAGAGTAAAGCAAATACATTTTCAGCAATTTGGGCTCTAACTTCTGTTTTTCATGCACTAACTGCACTTTCTCTCATCGAACATGTTTAGTTTGGCTCATAAATGAGCAACAAGTTGGAGGCGAGAAGCGCTGCAGTGCTTTGTTTGTTTGCTTCGGACATAAATTATGAAAGAAACAGATAAAGTTGTTTTTTGCCCACAGGAAGAACGAAGCATTGTTGTCGGTGTTTACTGCAGTAGAGCTCCTACCTTCCGTGGTCCATTGGGGAATAAAGCACTTTCCTCTGATGACAGTCCACTCATGTCTTAAAGCCACAAAGCTGTGTCCTTCAGTGAGAAAACAAAAACAGTGTAAATAACGAGGAGCGTGAAGGCGTTTGCTCTGAACATAAACTGAGTCTGAGACGCACGCGCTGTCCCTCAGGTACCGCGCGGCGGACACTTGAGTTGGCTGTCGGCCCCTGAACTTCTCAACCTGCTCGGTCTCAGGCCGCAGCGCGCGGGCTCGGCGTCCTCGCGGCCCTAGTGTCCTCACAGTCCGGCAGCAGCACGAGGGCAGCGGCGGGGGAAGTGGAGACTATTCAGGGTTTTATTGTTCGAACCGTTTCATGTTAAAATACAAATAAAAGTACTGCAAGTACTACCAAGTAGTCCTACTTTATCAGCAAACTGGACTTATGTAACCTACATAGCTATTATTTAAGTCTTATTATTAATATTGACATTTTCATCACGGTTGGAGAGAATACTACAATAACCTACTGTTACTTTAAAATGTGTTTACTTAAATATAAGTACAATTAGGGCACTTTGCAGCCACACCCAGCATGCACCTGCAGTTCACGTGAGTCAACATTGTGGGGGGGGGGGGGGGGGGGGTTTGATTTAGTTCACTCCGCCGGGTGGAGCAGAATCACTGCCTAAAAAAATACATGCTGTTTTTTAACCCTATAATGACTGAATTCTTCATCATAGTGCATTATTATAAATATACATATGTAGACTACAATTACAATTATTTAAATAAGAACTTTGATACAGTAATGAGATTTATTTTGTTACTTCCCCCCCTGATTTTAATGTTGTAGCAGATGGAGATAATATTATAGTTTATATACTGATGAGTATTTTAATTTCATCATATTTTACAAGATCATCATATATTGATGCAAAACCTTAGTGGTGGAAGGTTACGACATAAGTAGCCAACATTAACTCCAGTAAAACTACTACTCAAGCAATAATGTGAGTAAATTATACTTTACTTGAGTATTTCCAATTTATACTTCCATATCTGCACTACATTTCAGAGGAAGTATTGTACTTATTAAACTACTATATTTATTCAATAGCTATCGTTTCTTTGCAGATTCTACATTTAAGATGTTGCATACAAAGCAGTACACAGCGGCACTTTTACTTTTCATACTTTAAGTACTTTGCGCGATAATACTTATGTACTTTTACTGACGTGGAATTGTGAATACTGGAGCTGTACTTGTAGTGGAGTATTTTTACCTTGTGGAATTGATATTTTTATTTAAATTTAAGATAAGTTTTAAATCTGGATTTTTTTGCTTGATTACGTTTTATCGGACGTTTCTACCTCATATATTACATTTAAATACTGTGAAAACTGCTTTGCTTTCACATGCGATGAACAATTCTTTAATTCTATGTGATATATCATAAAAGGCAATTCAATTCAATGTGTAAGGCCCCTCAACAAAACTAGATAATCAGATAATATGTGTTTGTATCTAATTTGTCCGATTTATTTAAATCAGGTTTGAGTATTTCGTAATAGATCAACAAAATATGTAAGCGCATAAGTGCTCCAATTGAAGAAAAGAAAAGGATGTAATTGTTTTGCAGACTCCTCAGCTGACCAGCAGAGGGCATGAGAAGTACAGTAGATCAGATATGATCAGCTCCATTCACGTTTCTTTTTATATTATTAGCTTTTCTGTTATTCTTCTTCTGTACTGTGATCGGAAACGGTGAAGAAGAGGAGGATGCCTTAGTGTGGGAGCCAATAAAGAACACATCAAAGGGACAAACATGAAGATTGTCTTGATGAAAAAGTGAAGAGAAACATGAGATTAAGATTAAAAATATACATATCAAAAAATATCCACCTTGGTCTTCAACGTACAACTATGTTAACTTCAACAGGAGACAGCTGAGGGAAATCAAACAAACAGATTAAAAGAAAGAAAGAAGGATTTTCTGAGTTATAGCCAATATAATTCTCTAAAAACGGATAAATTGAATGCTGAGTATTATTTGTGTGTGTGTTCGGATCAGATGTATAAATGTATAAATATGTAAAATAGGCCTTTCTTGGAAGACACATAAAAGCTAAAGATGAACGAGCGCTCATCCTGTCCAGGAAGCCGGATTTCAGTCTCTTCTGCTCAACTTGCAAGAATGTGTAGCTTACCCAGTTATGACATAAGCAGGCCTTTGTTTCCCCAAATCTGAATTACGCATGGCTCAACTGAATCCTTCTTACACACACACACACACACACACGCACACACACACACGCACACACACACACACACACACACACACACACACACACACACACGGTAGACTGCTTGTGTTACACTTTGATGCACAGAGGAGGCTTTCACAGATGAGGTGTTTGTCCGTATATATTCATGTGCGCACACTCACACACTCACACACACACACACACACACACACACACACACACACACACACACACAGGAGGTCTGAGGTCGCCAGGCTGTCACAGACCTTTCTCCTGCATGAGCATTAAGATCAGTCATCAGTTTCCATGAGCCGCTGAAGTGAAGGAGAAGTCAGAGACGTGTGCATTTTTGAATCTTGTCTGTATGTTTATATTGTGACCCGCCAAGAGCCTGCATTAGCTTTAAGCTAACATCTGGCATAATACATCAATGGTAACATTTTACATTGAAAACATTGTCCATTGACTTTGACTGTCTGAGCTCCATCATTGATGTAGCATACTATTTGATGTACTATGTGTTGGGACACAGTCAATCCTTTTCTGGCAGACTTGCTTGGGTGTTGGAGCGCACAGCTTGTTTAGTCACAGTTCATTAAGCTTTCATTGTCTTTTAATGACTCTAATCACATCGACTTTACAATGAATACCGTCACACTGTGTGTGTATTAAAACCAGAAGAGTCAGAGTGAGTCAACACATTTTTATCCTCTGATCGGTTTCATCCATATACGTTTCTCTCAAACTGAATTCATCCTGCTGACATGTATATCTTGTAACCGTGTTGTTTAAAAATGAAATATCGACATCATGCTAATAATTCACATATGATAATACCGTGTAGTTGTAGCATTTGAGTTTCTTTTAAACACCAGCCTACGCTTGATTTCTTCTTCTTTTATTGTAATCATGTGACATGTGACGTATGAAATGAAACCTTAAGTTTGTGTTTTTGTTCCCCCCACGTCCTGAACAAAGATCCAATAACCTTTTCTAATCCACCAGAACAGCTGGACGTCCGGACCGAGATAGTTCTCGCCGGCCTCTGCGCACGTCAGCACCGACGATACGATCAAACCTGGGACGCGTCTGCTCTCGTTCCCTCCTCTCACGCCTTCGATATTAGTCTGAGCGCCAAGAGGCATCGGACAGGAGACGATCAATAAGGCGAGAGGGAGTGTAGGCTATCGCGTGATAAGAAATGCAATTTTCTTACAATACTGAAAATATGGAAACGGCTGAAATTCTTTTTTTGACGAGAGATGTAGGTTTTCATTAACGTGTATTCTGCTGAAGGTGGAGGCTGTTTATCAGCGTCAGGGCAGATACAAGGCCCGCGGTGTTTGGCTCATGTTCAGACGCCATATTGGCATGTGTGGTGCTGCTATCTGCGTTTATCTGTTTACATTTTAATGAACTTTTTCACAGTAAAGCATTGACCTCTAAAGAAGTTGCGAATGAATACATTTAGGGTTTATGTTTATCTTTTTCCAGATGCATTTGTGAAATGTCAGCAGCACCAAGCTCCAGGCTTTCTGACTGACCTTTCATTAAAAGAGGGTTACATGTACCATTGAGAGGAGGAGGCGGGTCAAGCTGTGACATCTCCAGTTACTGATAACTTTTCAGATAACTGAAATAAATACACATGTGAAAAAAGGAAAGCTGCCTCGTTGAGGGTGCAGCACATAAGTGGCACTCGTGCTATATGGAGACATTTCTTGTCCAAAGAGCTGCAACTCATGCAGATGTGAATACTTCCTCCCCCAACGGTGAAAGCGTATTTTGAGAGAACTCATTTGCTAAAGTGGACATTATGTCAGAGTCCGCTCCGCTAAACGATAATGTACAGAACTACCAGAAAGGACACAATGGGCAGCATCTGATTGGATGGAGCCTGATGACGCTTCATCACCAGCACTTCGTGGCTTCTGCTTTTCAACCAGACCTCTCAGGGCTAAATGAAAAGCTACCGAATCCCTCAAGTGGCCGGCATCTCTGCACATCCGCCCACAAGCCAAATAAAACTCCCTACGCACATCGCAGGAAATCGTTTTAAATAGCGCTCAAATGGAATAGTCTGTCTCAAACTAGTCAACGTAATGTGAGTCTGTGAGTAAAGATATAAACGTTGCTTGTATTTGAATATAATGGAGGAATCTGGCCACAAATGTGCTATTTTATTTTGGCCTTGTGAGAAAATCATGAGTTTCAGGCAACAAAACCACCAAGAGTTAGGTTCAGGCAACAAAACCACCAACAGTTAGGTTCAGGCAACAAAACCATCAACAGTTAGGTTCAGGCAACAAAACCACCAACAGGTTCAGGCAACAAAACCACCAAGAGTTAGGTTCAGGCAACAAAACCATCAACAGTTAGGTTCAGGCAACAAAACCACCAACAGGTTCAGGCAACAAAACCACCAACAGTTAGGTTCAGGCAACAAAACCATCAACAGTTAGGTTCAGGCAACAAAACCACCAACAGGTTCAGGCAACAAAACCACCAAGAGTTAGGTTCAGGCAACAAAACCATCAACAGTTAGGTTCAGGCAACAAAACCACCAACAGGTTCAGGCAACAAAACCACCAAGAGTTAGGTTCAGGCAACACACCCACCAAGAGTTAGGTTCAGGCAACAAAACCATCAAGAGTTAGGTTCAGGCAACAAAACCATCAAGAGTTAGGTTCAGGCAACAAAACCACCAAGAGTTAGGTTCAGGCAACAAAACCACCAAGAGTTAGGTTCAGGCAACAAAACCACCACCAGTTAGGTTCAGGCAACAAAACCACCAACAGTTAGGTTCAGGCAACAAAACCACCAACAGTTAGGTTCAGGCAACAAAACCACCAACAGTTAAGTTCAGGCAACAAAACCACCAACAGTTAGGTTCAGGCAACAAAACCACCAACAGTTAGGTTTAGGCAACAAATCCACCAACAGTTAGGTTTAGGCAACAAAACCACCAACAGTTAGGTTCAGGCAACAAATCCACCAACAGTTAGGTTCAGGCAACAAAACCACCAACAGTTAGGTTTAGGCAACAAAACCACCAACAGTTAGGTTCAGGCAACAAATCCACCAACAGTTAGGTTCAGGCAACAAAACCACCAACAGTTAGGTTTAGGCAACAAAACCACCAACAGTTAGGTTCAGGCAACAAAACCACCAACAGGTTCAGGCAACAAAACCACCAACAGGTTCAGGCAACAAAACCACCAACAGTTAGGTTCAGGCAACAAAACCATCAACAGTTAGGTTCAGGCAACAAAACCACCAAGAGTTAGGTTCAGGCAACAAAACCACCAAGAGTTAGGTTCAGGCAACAAAACCACCACCAGTTAGGTTCAGGCAACAAAACCACCAACAGTTAGGTTCAGGCAACAAAACCACCAACAGTTAGGTTCAGGCAACAAAACCACCAACAGTTAAGTTCAGGCAACAAAACCACCAACAGTTAGGTTCAGGCAACAAAACCACCAACAGTTAGGTTTAGGCAACAAATCCACCAACAGTTAGGTTTAGGCAACAAAACCACCAACAGTTAGGTTCAGGCAACAAATCCACCAACAGTTAGGTTCAGGCAACAAAACCACCAACAGTTAGGTTTAGGCAACAAAACCACCAACAGTTAGGTTCAGGCAACAAATCCACCAACAGTTAGGTTCAGGCAACAAAACCACCAACAGTTAGGTTTAGGCAACAAAACCACCAACAGTTAGGTTCAGGCAACAAAACCACCAACAGGTTCAGGCAACAAAACCACCAACAGGTTCAGGCAACAAAACCACCAACAGTTAGGTTCAGGCAACAAAACCATCAACAGTTAGGTTCAGGCAACAAAACCACCAACAGGTTCAGGCAACAAAACCACCAACAGGTTCAGGCAACAAAACCACCAACAGTTAGGTTCAGGCAACAAAACCACCAACAGGTTCAGGCAACAAAACCACCAACAGGTTCAGGCAACAAAACCACCAACAGTTAGGTTCAGGCAACAAAACCACAACGCTGTGGTCCAGCTCCGCTCCCAACCACCAATGGTCGTCTTTTGGATATTAAGAACTACGTCACTTGCTCTGACTGTTGCTTACTCATCGTGGATGCACACAAAAAACAGACAATTTGTGTCCCCGCACACGAAACATATGGATTGCATTTTGTGATTTCTATTTCACGACCTGCCGTGATACCGGGCTAGAAATAGCTTGTAAGTGAATACAGAATATGTGCTGATGTTCTGTGGTTTAGGCTCTGACCTCATTGCCTCGGGTGAATTCAAAGGGCCAGCATAGCTTTTGAGGTGAGTGGATGTGGCAGGAATACATGCAGCGAAAGAGTAAGCAGAGCAGTGACGGTTGGATACATGTTGCAGTGAGATGAGTGTGCAGCCGTATGTAGCGGCAGCAGAGGTTCAAATGTACACAGTACCAATATAAGGAGGAAACTGAAAATGAGTTTAGAATTTGACATTGATACTTTTGCGACATCATCTTACGAAGTTATATTGTCTCAAGTCATTTCCATTCGCCTCCAGGGTGTACAGAAATATGTATACATCCGCAGCTTATCTTGCAGACACCAGCATGTTGTTTCTCTCCAATTCGCCACCCAAGAGTGTCGATTACACCGAGGCCCAATTCTTCTGCATTTGAATGGATTGACCTTTTTCAGCAGCCCGAGGCACCTGCAGACCTGCAGGGACTGAGCTCAGACAGGTGCACGAGTTCTCCGTGTCCTTGGCGAAATATGTGAATGTCACTTAAAACTTTTCAGCAACCAAGAACTTCATTGTAAGGGCGTTTAGTTCCACCGTTAAGTTGTTTTCATGCTGATAAACAAGTAAATGATGCTTTACAGATGCTGCAGATGTGCAGAAACACAACCAAAATGAATGCTGTCCAGTTCATTATCGAATACTGATTACACATATGATTTAGCGTGTCGATTGTTTCGTGTCATGGCTACAAAAAGCAAGGGTCCATCTTTCAGAAACTGCTTATTTTTTTGGCGTCCAACAAGGTTTCGCTGGAGTGTTTCTCACGCTCCCTGAAAGACCACAGCGCTGACGGCTCCGGGGGGTTTGTCAGGACGGCATCACACACACGGCGGGCGTGAAGCTTCAGTGAATGTGCTGCTGGTGTGATTGTTACACCATAGACGACGCTGTCGTGGGAATTTAAACTCATCATCCAGTTCTACTATCAGACAGTCGAACACACAATCCTCCATCTACTCCTCCTCTTCCTCTTGCTCATCTTCATCTTCATGTTCCAAGAGTCTAAATGAGACGACTAAACGCCCTCACTACACTAGTCCTCCTTTAAGCTTAGTGGTGGAGACGTGAAGTCATGTGACCGTGGTGGAGTTCCTTTACAACATTAGCTTTTTACTTCTGCTGATTGTATTCAAGCTTTGTTCATTTTAGGACTCATTCCTGCACCACAGACGCAAATATGCAAAGTAGTAAAATAAATACCCGAATGTGTATTTTGGATGTTTTCTTTCCAATAGTCTGAAAAAAGAAGCAGCTAAATGGACCAAAATCTCAAAAGTGACCAGTGCATGAACAATGATGCTTGTTTGTGGCCCCATGATGGAGGGGAACCTAATGTCATGATACTGAGAGGGAATCCTTTGATCACATGATCTTATTTCCCTTTTATTTATTTCCTGAACACCAATCTCACCGAGAGATCCATTTAGCAGCAGTTCTGGTGTTTTCAGTCACATCACAGGAGCTTCATCAGCAGATAGAGTTGGCCCCCGTGTCACGGAAACATCTAAATTTACATCCAACACACTGACGATATCCTCACTGTCCGTTGTCATGTTTGAGCTCACGACCAGAGTTTGGAGAACTCGAAGTTCTTCATCATCAGTGATAGAAAAGCTACTCCTCACCTCGACCTCTTGTATATAAATGATGAGCAGCATCCCAAGATCTTTGCCATCCGCTTTAGAAAATCAGTTCGGTCCTCGGTTACATGAATGGCTGGTCGAACACGCTGTCCTGAAACAAAGAAGACAAACGTCTTAAAATAAAGTATTTATCATAAATCACATTCAAACAAGATCATTTCACTGAACCGCTGATCTAACTTTGAACCAAGTCTTGAACCAAGTCGTATTGAACCAATACGAATGTCAATATAGAGTCAGAAGAAAAAATAGAACTACACACAACACTTTATTTATGATTGTGAATTGTTTTGTTTGTTTGTCTGCAGCTCATTTCAGTCTGATGTTCTAATATTAAATGTTATAGATACTGTTTTACAACGCAAACATAAACTCACCTTTCAGCTTCTTACTGAGAACATCTGGACGGAATGAAGCTCTCGTTCACCACAAAGTCACTGATCATGAAGCTGATCTATTTGACCTTCTTTCATCTTTCCCACAACAGCAATTATATTTACTCTGCTACAGTTCAAATGTTGAGTTGAGCCAATATCCCATAATAATAATACAAGATTCTGTTCTGACTGGTCAAAATGCAACGTTAAAAAAACGTCTTGCCTCCTCTCTCCCCCTCTCGTGCTCTCGTCACGAGCTCGCTCCTATAAGAAGCTGCGCGGGTCTCAGAGCGACTCACACTTTCTCCGCTCAGGTGCGCCTTTGCAGACCCGAGATGCGCGTTATGGAGCGCACTTTCCGAGAGCAGCTCTTCTTCCTGGTGCTGTGTCTGTCCGTCCTGAAGGGAGACTCCAGATACATCGAGGTGAGCCCTTCAACTTTCTTATTATTCACTTCTGGAAAGATGCACGTGAGGTCAACTATACACTCTTCTTCTTCTTCTGCAGAACAACGAGATCTCCAAAGATGAATTATTTTCATTTTTCAACTCGGAACTCAAGAGAGAGACACCTGCGGAATTAATGTACCGCCGACCTTTACGTGAGTCACAACATATTTTATTTGTGTATGAAAAAAATCTGTCAATTTGAACTGGACTACTCTCTCTTTCTCTCTGGTTCAGTTTCAACTTGTTTTATTTGCATATAAAATAGAATAAAATAAAATAAAAAACTTGAGTAGCAAAGAAACTAAAGAAAAAGGCACAACACAAAACACAAACCCGCCTCCTCGTGCTGTTGTCTGGTGGTTGTGCGCGTGGAACGTGCGTAAACACACCGCTGTGCCTCAGGTTGTCTGGACATGGTCGCGGTGGAGGGTCAGTTCACCTTCACAGCGGAGCGTCCTCAGCTCAGCTGCGCTGCTTTCTTCATGGCGGAGCCCAACGAGCTGATCAGTGTGGATTACGACAGCGTGGACATCGACTGCAGCGGAGGAGACTTCATCACGGTAACTCCACACACACACCATCTTCTTCCTCACATGTGAGGGGATGGAAAACATTTGAACTCATAGACAGCATGAATGTTATGTTTAAATATGCAAATCAGGGATGATGTTTTCTACATATTTGTATAAATCTCCAGAACATAAATGTGAACATTGCATGAAGCAGGTTCAAAATACTTGTTTCCATGAGTCAAAGGTTTTTACACAGGGAATACTGAATATCTCTTTTTTTATCACTTCATGAATCAGAAAATACTCTCAACAGCCATTAAAAAACATACATTATCTCCATGTTTTTAGCAATAAAATGTTGTATTAATCAGGCTATGAATGATATCTGAACAAACCCATAAAAACCTTCAGAATGGAACTGGAAAGAGCTACCGAAGTGGAGAAAAAACTCATTTTAAAGATACGTTTAGGAGAAATCTACAGATGTAAATAGACAAAGTAGTAAAATCAACACCTAATTGTGTATTTTGCATGTTTTCTTTCCACTGAAAAAAAGAAGCAAAATGTTAAAATGGATCAGTGCATGAAAAAGTAGGAGTTTCTCCTCTTAATTGTAACATCTTTAACTCCTGCTGCATAGAAACAGCTCCTTATGTATATGTTCAGTAATCACTGATGGAATGTGACCTTGTGTTTGTTTAGGTACAGCCTGTGATTGTTTTCATGCCTTCAAAATGGGGTCATGTAACTAGCTTGAGCTTAAACGCTTCCTGATGAGACAGAAAGCTCCTTTAACATAAAGCAACTGCTTAACCTATAAGAGCACCACCTCCATAGTGTGCTCCGAACCTCCAGCAGTAACTTCAATGTGTTCCCCACAGAGTTCAACCACTGCACATTCATCTTTTGATTCAATGAAACAAAGAAAAGCTGCACGAATCCTCCGTTGTTGTGTCCCATGAAGGTGTTTGACGGCTGGGTGATGAAAGGAGAGAAGTTCCCCAGCTCCCAGGACCACCCGCTGCCTCAGTACGAGCGCTACGTGGATTACTGTGACTCGGGGTCGCTGAGGAGAAGCGTGCGCTCCTCTCAGAACGTGGCCATGGTCTTCTTCCGCATCCACAACGCCGGCAGCAGCTTCACCCTGACAGTCAGGAAACACGTCAATCCTTTCCGTGAGTGAGACCGTGTCACATTCATACATAAGTCTGTGTGGAGAACAGAAGCCTTTAGCAGGGAGGTTTGGTCATCAACTGCACCAACAGGGGACAGTTTGCCACCACTGTGTTTCTGGACCAGGACCAGGAGCACATGGAAGACCCTGTCCTGCAGTAACAAGACAAAAAAACAGACAAATTGAACCCAAAACTTGTTGATTTCTCTATTAAACCAAAATCACCGGACTTGAATTCTGTCAAGAGCAACCTTTGTTTGTGTTTCAGATTGATACCTTTGAAGCTATATCGAGTAATTAAGAATAAAATCATCACTTATAGCACAATTTGAGTTTTGTCTACCTGCTCTGACGGACTGAGCGCTCATAATTAAAGCACCTTTACATTCTGTTGCTGTCATGTGCAATAAACAGTGTGTGCTTCTCTGTGTAAATTGCTCCACCTTGAGAATCCATCCAGGGAATCCTCGTGACATCCCTCCTTTTCCTCTTCCTCCATCTCCTGTCTCCTTGCAGCCTGTAATGTCATCTCCCAGTCACCAGAGGGCAGTTACACGATGGTGAACCCGCAGCAGCACAGGAACTGCAGCTTCTCCATCATTTACCCAGTGGAGATCGACGTCTCCGAGTTCAGCCTGGGACACGACAACAAACTTCCCAAGGTGAGCGAATACACAGAAGACTGATTCATGTAGGATATTCACTTCACTGTTTCCTCCGTGCTCTCTCTCTGCGTCTCCTCGCCTCATTTTACTCAAAGTTCTGCTACTACTTCAGTACAAGAGATGATTTGACATTTGTTCAGGGTGTGCAAAGCAGCCAAAAAATTAAACACACTTTCTCACTCCGAACTTGTCAAATATCGAGGGTTGGTCAGCGGCCCTGTGCTTCAAACTATGGACTCTAGTTTCCACTCTAGTGCCGGTTTTGGACGTTCCAGCGTGGGTTTACTACATTATTAGGTTTACTTATGCAACAAAAGTACTTGGTAAGCTTTATGCACCAAAAGTACTTGGTTCGGTTTCGTAAAAGATTGTGGTTTGGGTTAAAATGTGTTATTCTTCTAATGTAAAATGACTACGCTTGTTACATCACTGGCTTTATTAGGCTCTGTAAGATATCAAAACTATGGTAAAAAAGTCTATATTTTGTATTTTAAGAATGGCAAATCAAATGACGAGGTGGCTGCACCAGCTCTGCAGTTCTCCTCATTTTAGCGTCTCTCAGCTTCTTTTGGTTTTAGGACCCAGAACTTCAGTGGTTCAGTCTCACTGCTCTCAGTCGAATATTTGACTTTTATTCATCAGGTGGACACAAACTGTTTGCAAACAAGTTCAACGTATCAACTTAAAAGCTGATAAAGAGCCAGTGTTGTGTTTACGGTGAAGTCCTGCTGCCCCCAAGTGACCAAACAGTTAGTTAATGCAGGTTTAACGTTATAAATAACATTAAAATAAGATAAAACTAAAAACGTGTGAACAAAGACAATCCAGCTGCTCCGTCACACTTCTTACAGTGTTCCAACGACATGAAGAAAACCACCACCATAAAGCCACGCCACGCGCTGTCAAACGCTTCTGGTTGTTCGTCCTGTTCGTTGCACTCGTCCACCTCCAGTCTCGCCCAATACTCGTCTTCTTGGATATTATAAAGTACGTGACTTGCTCTGACTGTTGCTTTAGTCACATGGATGCATTTACGTTGTGTGTCCGCCACAAATAAAGCTCCTGATTGACTTCCCATCGGCATTATTGACACGTGACACGAAAAGAACGCTCAGCCCCGTACACAAAACCATTAATCGCATTTCGTGACTATTTCCCAGCCTGCGTTGACACTGGGCCGGTTCTGAAGCCTTGTGTTGGTTTCCACAGAGGTCCATGCCTGGCTGTGCAGGATCAGGGGATTTTGTGCAGTTGCTGGGAGGAAGCGGCATCGACACGTCGAAGCTGCTGCCCATCACAGACCTCTGCATCTCCTTCACCGGACCCAGTGAGTACACACTGATCTCCTCCCGTCCCACCTTATCAAACCAGCTGAACTGAGCCTCAATAATAAATCCCCCCCCCCCATCCTCCGCAGCCCACATGAAGATCGGCTGCGATAACACCGTGGTGAGGATGGTGTCCAGCGGACAGTTCGTCAGCCGAGTGTCTTTCAGCTACCGGCTACTGGACAGCCAGGAGCTGCAGACCATCAAACTCAACAACGTGGAGGATTTCTGTTTCAATAACTGACCCCAGCAGCATCCTGACGAGACAAATGTACCGTTTGACTGCAAACATTTCGCTTTTCCTCAATTATCTCATTAAAAAAGAAAGAAGAGATCCACCCGGTCGGTCCCTCTGATAAAAATAAGACACGTACAGACGCAGTGATGTTATATTACAGACTTCCAACTTGTTTTTAGTTCTTTTTCTCATTCTGGTTGTTGCTAAATAAAGCGTTATGAAGTGTCCTTTTGTGTTTGGTGGAACTGCTACTGTTTTTGATTTTGCTTCGTGTAAAGTTTGTGTACTTATGATATTGTTATTATATTACGTATGAGTTCATGATCAACGTTCCTGAGAATAAACGTGGGTTTATTTTGCTGAATGATGCATGATGTGCTGAGTCACAGATGACATCGAGGGCAATAGATCAATACAACGTATACAAGTGTTCATTGACATTATGCAGTTGAATTTGTATAAAACCTTTTTGTAATAAAATGATACCGCATGACACAGCACTCAACTGGGTTTCCTCTTTGTGATTTGCACTTACAATGACAACACAGTCCCTTGTAGTTCTGGGACCTTTTGTCAGATAAACACACTTCATTCTATACATTTCCTTTATATTTATATTTAGATAAATCATATTCACTTCAGGCTTGTTGTGCTCAAAGGAAAGTCCTGCAAGTATCCCTGTCTGTTCGGTGCATGCTCCAATAAATTACTTTCAATTCATTAGTTTTAGTTTTAGTCCTCACTGTAGATGAGGTCACATAAAACACTTTACTAACGAGTAGTAACTACCTTAATAAATCATGAATTAATCATGAATTGCAGTATTAATATGCGTTTATAAAGCATATATTAACATAGTCCATAACCATTATATATATAAATGTATGAATAATGAACATCTAAATAAGTTATTAATCATTTACGAACACTTTATAAATTATCTTATTAATCATCTACAACTCCTTAATAATTGGTTTGTAAAATATATAATACTTAATTTACAAATGGAGTATCCATCATTTCTAAAGTATGAAAACACAATAATGAAGCACATAATAGACGAGCTTATTAATCAATGAAACATTTATAACTGTTGTTATGAACTGCATACTAATGAATTATGAATGTAGGAACAATGCTTTATGAATGATGAATTAAGTGTTTACTCATACTTAACTAATGCTTCATAGTGTGTAGTTATTATAAAATGCTACCCAAAGTTTTTACTTTATAAATAATGTAGGGAAGGTTCATTCCAAAGTGCATGTATCAGAAGCATAACGTAACTAACAGAGGCCTGTAAATGTGGATTATTGTTGTTCTGCATATCATGGGCACTTTCAAAACTTCAATAAGGTGTTGCTAAACTGTTGTGATCAAACAAGGAGCAGTGTTTTAGAGAGAGAGTTATACATCGTAGCTCTCTGCTCACTATAGTAATTCATTGGTCTCTTTCTGATGACATAGCTGTTCAGTGAGTAGTGACAACAGTGTTAACAAATCATATTCTTATTTTACATAAACTATGAAAACGAAATAAACTATAAAACCAATTAAATTAATAAAAAAAACATCTTATTGTCTTTGGTATTTTAGTCACATACTGATATACAATGATTGCTGGGTATGTTGATATTGTCCAATGTCATGTCTCTATTTGATTATTTGACGAAGTGATGCTATAGTGTGTGTGTGTGTGCGCGTGTGTGTGTGTCCATCATGACTACCTTTGGCCACATGTGTCTAATACTTTGGTTTATCACCAAACATCTGCAAAACGAAGCACTTTCCCATCAGCCTCAGCTGCACTTTGCGTTTCGTGCTAATTAACAAAAGTTAGCATGCTAACAAGCTAAATCACCACCATCAGCATGTTAGCATCGTCATAATGAGCATGTTAGCATCGTCATAATGCGCATGTTAGTATCGTCATAATGCGCATATTAGCATCGTCATAATGAGCATGTTAGCATCGTCATAATGCGCATGTTAGCATCGCCATAATGAGCATGTTAGCATCGCCATAATGAGCATGTTAGCATCGTCATAATGTGAGCATGTTGGCATCGTCATAATGAGCATGTTAGCATCGTCATAATGAGCATGTTAGCATCGCCATAATGAGCATGTTAGCATCGTCATAATAAGCATGTTAGCATCGTCATAATGAGCATGTTAGCATCGTCATAATAAGCATGTTAGCATCGTCATAATGAGCATGTTAGCATCGTCATAATAAGCATGTTAGCATCGCCATAATGAGCATGTTAGCATCGTCATAATAAGCATGTTAGCATCGTCATAATGAGCATGTTAGCATCGTCATAAAGAGCATGTTAGCATCGTCATAATGAGCATGTTAGCATGCTGAACTTAGCATTTTGCTCAAAGCCTCGCTGTGCAGCAGTGCTAACTAGTGTGGCTGAAAACTGTCTTGGTTGTGTAAAGATGTAAACATGAACAGCTGACTTCATACTATAATGTACAAACAAACATCCATCCACAGTTCAGGATATTTCAGCAAGAAATAACGACCAGCCTTTCAGGTTGTCAGTGAAGAGCGTGCCTCTTCATCACCGCCTGAGATGTGGAACGATGTCACCATCTTTGATGACGCATCTCACTGTCACTGCCGAGAGAACAGCAGGCGATGTCTCTGAAAGTGATGGCTTGAATGGTGCAAACCAACGGAGCGAGCGGTGATGAAAGGCCTGCAGGTGTTTTATCATTGACAGACACCTGCAGCCGCAGCTGGTGATGAACGACCCACGTCTTTCCAGCAGAAATGTGTCTGTGTGTGTGTGTGTGTGTGTGTGTGTGTGGTAAGCACCTCTAGTGGGCTTTCACTAATGTATATTTGAATATTACAGGAAATGAAGGTGTGGGTACAAAGCAGCTGTGATTACATCCCATGAAAAGACCACAAGCGACAATGTGTCAGTCCTAAATGAACCTTTAAAAACCAACAAGTCCTCCAAATGAAGAGACACAATAATGTCTTCTGATCTGATTAACTGCAGGACGACATCATTTGTTTACAAATGTGTGCCATTCAAAATCAGTGTTATGAGGCGACAACGCTGTGGTAAAGGTTTGGGCACAAAAACGTGTTCAGGTTTAGGGAAAGATCATGATTTGGGTTAAAATGTCTATATTTCAACTGTAAATGGATCATAATGTACTAAATGAACATCATGCTGTATTGAAGAAGACTTGAAACTAGAGATTGAGACATAAACTCATGTTTACAATGTTTACTGAGGGAATAAATCAAGAGAGAAGTAGAGTCATTTTCTATAGACTTCTATACAACCAGAGGAGTCGCCCCCTGGTGGCCACTAGAGTGAATGCAGCTTTAACACATGAAGCTTTGACTTCACTTTTCAGACCCAGAGGAAGCTGATTGCCTGTAGAGGCCCGTTCCCACGTCCACCTTCTTTTATACTGCAGAACGACAGAGATGCTGCTCAGAGGAAGTGTGTGTTGGTCTGACGGGTTGATTGTGATGATGATGACGGTTTTGTTTGAACTCCTCGGTTACTCTCCAGGTTGAGAAAATCAAGCGTGACATTTGAATTTGGCCTTTCTGAGAGACAGAAATATCAATACTTTGTCAATCACTCAGCAGGGGCTGAAAGCGGAAACAGACACTCAATATTGTTGCTGTGCCCGATGAAACACTTTATCCTCATGAGACTATTCTTCTTTGTGCGTTCATATTTTAGAAAAGTTATTCTCAATAGGTCTGTTTTTCAGGTTTTGAAAGGGAATATTATTTATTTTTGCAAATATACTTTGATATATTTACTCAGCGATTGGTGTTTTTTTTATTTTTGCAGATACATTTCTCATAATTTCTTGAAGTGAAGTCTCATGTCAACTAGTAGATATATTGCAAAAGTTTTTGTACAGACAGTCATGGTCCCCAGAGGATGGATCTTAATGGTGATTTCCTTTTCCTTTAGCGCCATCGCGAGGTTGACAACTTTAGTTTAGGTCCTTGATGGATTGCCATTACATTTCGTGCAGGCATTTATGTCCTGAGGATGGATTGTAATATGTTTGGTATTTTATTTTTTGTGAGGGTCTCTATGTTTTCTGCTTCTCTGGAATGGATTAGGTTAGATCTGACACAATTATTCATTACTCAGTAAAAAAGCCACCATATGTGCTCTTCTTCTTCTTCTTCTTCTTCTTCTTCTTCTTCTTCTTCTTCTTCTTCTTCTTCTTCTTCTTCTTCTTCTTCTTCTTCTTCTTCTTCTTCTTCTTCTTCTTCTTCTTCTTCTTCTTCTTCTTCTTCTTCTTCTTGAAATGTAATTCTTATTTGTTGAAGGTGCATACGAGGTGCATACGAGATATAATTTAATTCATTTTATGTTGTTGTTCTGTTCGAAACAACTTTAACGTCCGTCGTTAACGCCTGCAGCTGTCTAACCCTTGTTCAGTTCAATGTTCACTCAGTTTACACACACACACACACACACACACACACACACACACACACACACACACACACACACACACACACACACAGGTCAGTCCTGGGGAGTTATGACACAAACAGTGACGCACAGAGTGACGGAACTGTAGAAGGGACAGCATGAGGGAGATCAGGGCTCGAGGCATGTTTGTAAAGACACAGTCGCAGGTAACAGCTACAGAAATGAGGAGAAACTGTTCTATGCCTGAAACACATTATACACAAATATACCTGCTACGTGTTTGTTAATCCCAATATGAAAGATTTCTTTGGTCTTGTCCCTCTTTTCGTATTGGACAATTCTTTCTATACTTTAGGTGTTCTACATTCTGTGTTTGTGGCACATTTTAGAACCAAAATCATAATCATTTCTTGAGACTTTATCTTTTCCTCCCGAGCCTTTCTTTCCATCGTCCCTCTCGATATCCCAGCCTCCTTTTCTCCGACGTGTCGATGACACATGGACCTCATCTTTTCTTTTTGTTGTCACGTCTCTTTGTATTTTAACCAGTTTTCTCTTTTTGCTTCTCTGGTAATTAGAGCTTCTGGTCTCCTGCTTCCAGCGTCATGAAGGAGCTTCTGACTTTTCTTTTTACAGCAATTAAAAGAGCATTTATTATAATTAATTTCTGATGTAGCCATAAAGAATCTATAATGAACAATGCATCTCCCATCATGCTGGGAACTTAGTTGCATGTTCACTTCAGGTGTCAGCATCTCTTAATTGCCAGTAATTCACACACACACACACACACACACACACACACACACACACACACACACACAGGAAATGAGGACACTCGCTTTAAATGGTGCATGTGGAGTGTGAGAATATAAATATCCACATTGAAAAAAATAATCAAATGACACTTGATTGATTGCAACCTTTTAAGAATGGGAACAAAATACATAATTACTGCATGGCTTCTTCCCGCGGGGGGTTGGGTGATTATCCTGCCCCATTACAGCCAATCACAGACAAATTGCATTGTAATAGCGAGTTGTTTATTTTGTGCGAGCGCCATCTGCACGCATAAAAGCGCCGCACTGCATTTTTGTTTCAGTTATTTTCCTCCAACGTCACAGCGGAGAGAATGTCATCGCAAATGAACCGTCTGGTCGGGTATTCAGGGAAGTACAGAGGAAAACCCTCAGAACCAAAAAAAAAAGCCCGCTTCAGTCGACACGTGCGTCCTCCTCAAGGTGACGACGTCAGCACTTCTGCTGGAGGCGAAGACGCGTCCACGTGATTGGCTGCTGGACCCAGGTGGCCCGTCGCACTGGGACTTGCCTCGTGTCATGGAGACATGACGGCACGCGGTCGGTTCACTGAAGCAAAGTGAAGACGTCGGAAGCTGAATGACAGAACTCTCTCTCTCACACGTATAACTTTATTCGAGCATTTCTACTTCAGAGGGAAATAATGAACTTTTACTCTGCTACATTAATTGGACAGCTATCGTAACTAGTTCCCTTTAGATTAAGGTTTTACATCAGAAGGTGCGAGTGTAAAAATACACTAAAAATGCTTGTTTCTACCTTGTGTCCGCTTGCACAAACAAAATCAAAAAACCAGTTGAGGCCGTGTCACATTTCAGCTGTCTTTGTTGTTGTAAGCAGGTCCACCGATAATATTGTTTTGCCATAGAAGTTATCATATTCAAACACAAAGACTATTGTTTAAAACCATATCGGCGGGTCAGAATTTAAAAATAAAAAGAAACATCAAAAAGTTCTAAATATCTCAGAAAAAAGCAACATTTTCACACAACACACATCACAACATTACATGTTACAGACATCGTACAGGAGATCTCTCATCACTGTGATCCTGGGACTCTTTGCTCCAACATGAGGGGGAAATGAAAGCGTTGCTCCTCTGGGAACACCGACTGACCGCCAGAAATGTTTCCTACTAAATGCAGCATCCGGCTGAGACAACGTCTCCCAAGACTTTTACATCAGAGGATGGACGAAAAAAAACACACGATGACGAGAGATTCAAGGCGTGTTTTTAAAGGTTAAGCCTCTCAATTCCTCAGCAATGACCTGAGCCTAGAATCTACTGTATAGACGAAGAAGAGGTTTTACTGCACAGCTCCAAACACGATTACAAGCATTACTCTAATATAAAACGTACTCATTTGGGTCTGAAAGTCATTGTTTAACAGTATTGTGTTACAAATGATTCAACTGATGTTGACTGTATGTTTCTTTAATGTGGTGGCATTTATTAAACGATTGGTCCACAGACGGTTTTCTGCGGACATCTACTTGGTCTTCTTCTTCTGCTCTTGGAAGAAGTCGTTGCAGGCGACGGTCAGGGCGGCCACCAACACAACGAACTCATTGAAGTCCACCTCGTTGTCTTTGTTCGAGTCCAGGTCGTTCATGATTTTCTCCACCAGCATCGGATCCTTCTGAGACTGAAAAACAGGAAAATAAAAGCAGAATTTTAGACCAAAGGACAAGAATTTCTCTTGATGATTGTCCTGTATCTCTTGGACTTGTTGGCCAATAGTATTGACACCGTTCAAGCCATTAAAAATACCGTCAACACTTCTAGATTTACGTTAAGTTTTATCTCCATTTCATTCTGAGAATTGAAAAGACAAACTGCTGAACTCAATCCTTTCTTTCAGAAAACAATTCCCCACCAGGAACTCAAAACAAACTCCACTTTGCAAAGTTGAATTCCGTACTTTCTCCTCTCCAGCAAAGTCCTGTTTCACAGTTAAATGGCATATAAAGTATATATGTATATATATATATATATATATGTTCTTAATAACTGATATATTATATACTGTATGAGCAAAATAAACATAAATATTTGAGCGGAAATTAAGAGCATATATATATATATATATATACGTATATACATACATACATACATACACATGGTGTATTTAGCTTTTAAAGGTAGGAGAGTCAGTTCAGTGTTCATCTGAAATTCTGTTGAAAAATAAAGTTTCTCAAATAGTTCCAGAGAAACTATTTCAAAATGAAATAAAACTGAATAAAAAATAAATAAAGAAGTCTAAAATAAACTCATAAGTGATCCAAATGAACAAAAACGACCCGCCCTGAACTGAGCCAACTTAAGCTAAACTGAATCAAAAACTACAGAAACAACAACAATGAAGGGGCTCCAGACTTGGCCGTGCTCTACTGATATACAACAATGTAAATATGTATCATGTATATGTCTGTATATGTACTATGTAGACATATACACAGTAATCTATCGAGCCTTGCAAGTGTCTGTGTTTTCTGTCGGAGGAAACTGAGGGTGAATGCGTCGCTGCGTCTATTCTCAGAGGTGACTGCAGCTCGAGGGCATCATGGGAGCGTCTATATTCGGAGGCGATATGGGCCACTGATGATGATGATGATGATGATGCGTGAGCACCTGAGGCTTCCCATCCGCATGAGGGAGGACAAGAAGATAAATATATATATATATATATATATATATATATATATATATATATATATATATATATATATATATATATATATATATATATATATGTGTGAAGGCCGTTTTTGTTCACGGTCTCAATGATTGGCCGCTATCACACGGACTCAGGGGCGGGGCTTATCTTTAAATGACCCTCTCCTTCTCCCCTCAGCTCTTATTTCACACAGTGCTGTGATGTGAGAGCCAGCAGCAGTAGACAGGATCGCAATCAATGAGCAAACAATGTCGGCATGTTCGTCTCTTTCCAACAGGAGAAAACGAGGTACTTTCTGGTGAGTCAGGAACATGAACGCAACATCCGAGGACCCTTGATGAGTGGATTACCGGAGTATTGGTCATTATAGATCCAATCAGGGAATGAGGGACATCCGGGGCTTTAAGAGCCTTATGGATGAATGATGATGATTGTCTGCATACTGTGACATGTATGACACAAATTAAACAAAGCTGCATTCAAAACAAGATGACGAAAGTCCTCCTAGCCTGATAATCTGACCGAATTGCCATTTTGTTTAATTTTAATGAACAAACCCTCCAGACAAGCAACTTCTGTTCCCCCCCCCCCTAAAAAAAGCTTAAACGTGACCTTAATTAAGTCCACCTTTTTCTAACAGTATTTTCTTTTTCTATTTTCTATTTATCATACTCAATATTTTATGTTTTTTATATATTAACCATCAACTTCTTTTATTGTTTTATATCTATTGTTTTGGGATTTTATGTTTTTTGTTGTTTTTGCTTCTTGTTTACTTGTATTTAAATACCTGCTGCATTTTATGTTATGAAAGGTGCAATATAAATAAAGCTTATTAATATTGTTGTTGTTTTTGTTGTCATTATTGGGTGGCATTTCTTATGGAACAATACATTTAATTAAAAGAAAAAGCCACCAAAGTGTTCATTAGAATAAGTAAGAGTTTTATGTAAAACACAACAAAATGCTCCATCAAGTTATTAACAAATATTCCAGCCACCAATCAGAGCTAATAACTGAACTGTGGTGATCCGCTGTGAGTAAATGGAGCTTTTACAGGCTGCTTAACGTTCAGCACATAAAGGCCTGAAGTCTTCTGGGAAGTGTCCCTGCAGACTCCAGTGAGCTGAGCTTTAAGGCTTCACCAGCGAGGCCATGTTTCCTGGTCCGACTCTGCTTCATGATGCAGCAACCGCTCCTTAAATACACAACCCGTTTACCCACGTAACCACAGGATGAAAGGCCGACTGTACCGTGAGGAAGTCGGTGAGCTCACTGTTGAGCAGCTCCTTCAACTCGCCCTTGTTGAGCTTCAGCTTGTCTCCATCTTGTCCAGAGTAGTTGTAGAAAACCGTTATGAGCGCATCCATCGCACCCTCGAGCTGGCTCGGCATTCTGCTGGAAGGATGATGAACACGTGCAGCTTCCTGACGATGAAAACACGGCGTCAGTAGAACATTAGTAGAGTAAGAAGCAGAACGTCTGCGGGAGGTGTTCTTACCTGGTTAGAGTCCCGTACGACTGTGACCAAGAGACGCAGCGGCACAGCTTGTTTATTAGGAAATGAGGGGAAGCGGAGTGAGCCTTCCTCTATCTTGTGCCGATAATTAATTCCACAGGTGAGACGCCCATGGTTACTCTGTCTTTCTTTTCCAGGAGTTAATCAAGGCTGAGTGGAAAACAACACATACCAGTGTAACCCTGGAGCCCCCTGGGTGTTCATCAGACCCCTTCACACATGAGTCTGCATCACCTACAACCCCAAAGTGACTCCAGCAGTACTTACAATGAAACACTACCAAAACTGTCTCATTGTTTAAGGACGCAATGTGTAATATACCTGCCGCAGGCTCCACACTAGTGTGTGTGTGTGTGTGTGTGTGTGTGTGTGTGGGGGGGGGGGCAACAACATAAGCAACAAAAGCACTCTAGTTAGGGAAAGACTGTGATTTTGCTTTAGAATGATTACATTTAATGCAACAAGTCACTTTTGACTTTTCAATATTTAAAGTACGAGGAGCTTTCACTTTACGTTGATTCTGTCGCCCCCTGTGGACTAAAGTGGTAGTGTCTCTGAGCACCAGACTCCCTTTAAAAAACCTCTCATTTTACTGCAGCAGGGTCTGACAGTCGGCCCCTCTCAGTCCTGGTCCTGGTTCTGTCGTGCCTCCCGTCCCTCCAGCGGGTCCAGCAACACGTCCTGGGTCGTGGTTTCTTCTGACGTGAAGCATTTGGAAAAGATTGAACCAACGACCTCCCGGTCACAAGCCAAATGAACATGTTGTCACTAAACGTTTTGCAACATATTGTTTATTGCTGCAAATGAATATGCTAAGGTAAGACCACATCCATATTCCACTGACACTGAGTTGTGCGTACTTTACTCAACATTGAGTTTCTGATTTGTTGTCATGTTTCCTTCCAAAGCAACCTCTGGTTTCACGTCCCATCAGTAAAACACGTCACACGTAGAGTGACCAGCGGGTCACCGCTCTCTCAGTCTCACCTTGTGACTGGAAATCGCCAGGTTCTCGTCGTCGGGGGGGTTTATTTTTAGCAACGGCGGGTTTCATCCTTTGTCATGTTGTGTCCGCCGGTCGCTCTCACACATGAGCGTCGCTCCTCCGTCACTGTGTCACAACT